>CAXHKU010000741.1:0-18147 GCA_964017125.1 Flabesymbios commensalis | reverse complement strand
CAAGAGTAGTCATAGGTCCGAGAAACGCGGCAAGTTGGCAAGAGAAGTCATAAGTCCGAGAAGTGGGGCGAGTTGGGAAGAGTAGTTATAGGTCCGAGAAGTGGGGCGAGTTGGCAAGAGTAGTCATATGGTCCGAGAAGTGGGGCGAGTTGGCAAGAGTAATTATAGATCCGAGAAGTGGGGCAAGTTGGCATGAGTAGTTATAGATCCGAGAAGTGGGGCAAGTTGGCAAGAGTAGTCATAGGTCCGAGAAGTGGGGCGAGTTGGCAAGAGTAGTCATATGGTCCGAGAAGTGGGGCAAGTTGGCAAGAGTAGTCATAGGTCCGAGAAGTGGGGCGAGTTGGGAAGAGTAGTTATAGGACCGAGAAGTGGGGCGAGTTGGCAAGAGTAGTCATATGGTCCGAGAAGTGGGGCAGTTGGCATGAGAAGTCATAGGTCCGAGAAGTGGGGCGAGTTGGGAAGAGTAGTTATAGGTCCGAGAAGTGGGGCGAGTTGGCAAGAGTAGTCATATGGTCCGAGAAGTGGGGCAAGTTGGCATGAGAAGTCATAGGTCCGAGAAGTGGGGCGAGTTGGGAAGATTAGTTATAGGTCCGAGAAGTGGGGCGAGTTGGCATGAGTAGTCATAGGTCCGAGAAGTGAGGCGAGTTGGCAAGAGAAGTCATAGGTCCGAGAAGTGAGGCGAGTTGGCATGAGTAGTTATAGATCCGAGAAGTGGGGCGAGTTGGCATGAGTAGTTATAGATCCGAGAAGTGGGGCGAGTTGGCATGAGTAGTCATAGGTCCGAGAAGTGGGGCGAGTTGGCAAGAGAAGTCATAGGTCCGAGAAGTGGGGCGAGTTGGGAAGAGTAGTTATAGGTCCGAGAAGTGGGGCGAGTTGGCAAGAGTAGTCATATGGTCCGAGAAGTGGGGCAAGTTGGCAAGAGTAATTATAGATCCGAGAAGTGGGGCGAGTTGGCATGAGTAGTTATAGGTCCGAGAAGTGGGGCGAGCTGGTAAAAACGTGGATCAAGCCTGTAAGATAAGTGGAGAACTTGGGGTAAGTTGGTCAGAGAAATGGGGCGAGTTGACAAAAACATGTGGCGAGTTGGTAGTAGAAGTGGGGCGAATTTCACCAAATTTTTAGAGATGATAGCGGTAGATGAAAAAATGATCCGAGAACAATTTTGCTCACAGCGACCGAGAAAATTGAAAAAAGGCTACTCCCAGGATCTGGTGAAACAGACTGTAGTCATGTTGTCTACAGATGCAGGTATGCCATCAAACCGGTAGCAAGGATTGACACAGCCGTCGGAGAAGCGAGCCTTGCGTGGGAAGTTGTATACATGTATGCTCACTTGATGGTAAAATAGATCTACGTGGTTTATGTGCTTCACATGTATACTGTGTCGTCCTCTCCGAGGCCGTGGATTGATGTATTTGCTTTACCCGAAAAAATAAACATGGCGGTGACTAAGAGTGATCCCGATCCTAAGATCCGAAAAATGTCCATAACTTTTTAATGACTGTGCGAACTCTGAGCTGAGCATGCGGGCATGGAACTGAAATGTTGCTGATTCTAAAAAAAATATTTTCGACCTGAATATTCCCCGATATATTCAGATATGACAATTCAAAGAAATGTCCCATGATTTTGTACGCGATCAATCTGTGGCTGAAATCTGTTTCAGCCAGTGGGGCTAGTTCACATGTACCCGATGATATTGTCAGCTGACCGATACATCAGTCTAAACCGGAAGTCCGCCATTAACACCGGAACTACGCAATATGTAAACATCTGATCGTTAATGTCGTCAATTTGTCAGTGTTTCCGTGATAAGACGTGAATTCCTCTGTGGTTCGGCAGTTTCCGTGATAAGTCGGTACCACTCGTAAGTGACATGATTATGGGGACACACCAGCCAAAAATAGCCTGTGGCCAAGATAAATATACCAAGTAGATTTGAACGTTCATTATCTCCTTCAACTCTCATTAACGCATCCATACGAAATATGGCATAGTTTCATCAAATAATTGAGGATAAAACGACATAATATTCAAAATATAATAATGCAAAACTAGAAAAATGCAGCGAAAAAAAGGTCCAGCTGAATTATCACATGGTGTATATTAACGCTGAAAGCGCTGAGATAATTTGTAAAAAACATCGGAACCAAAGGGTTTTTTAATTTGAAATCATCATCAATGTCTTAGTTAGCTCTTTGCGCTTTATTCGAATACCTATGTTATGGATCTACGGCCATTATAAATATGGTGATTCTTACAGTGCGGAGATCGACTTTAGCTGACATAATCTGGCGTCTACAGTCAGATTCTGACGACTAAAGTCGATCCCCGCGCTGTAAGGGTTACCTTTTCGGCGCGAGTCAGGACTATAATAGTTTTTAATCTATTATATTAGCCGAAAAAATCACGCATTTTAGGAATGAAATGGGTGCTTAGAAATCAATATTTGCAAATATTTGGTCTCAAATTAAACAAGTATTGGTAATTTTAACCCATTTGAAGTTGTGGCTCGCGGTAGCGAGACATAACTTCAAGTGGGTGGAAATTTAAATAACTGCATTTAGCACTTTAAGGGTTAAGTCGTACACAGATTTGATAATACTGTAGATCTGGTAATATTCGCGAGATTTTGATTTTCGCGAATTTCGCGAGGAGGACAAATTCGCGAATTTATGAATCTCGCCAAAATTATTATTATCAGCGCTACCTATCATCGAAATCGATAATTCGCGAATTCTAGACGTCATAAAAAGTCCCAAAATCACAAATTCGCTAAAATCCGAGCCCGCAAAAATTACAAGATTTACAGTATAGCGTTTCAAGGTTCAATTTTATCCGAAAATGATCAATTATGCTCTTATAGAATGAAATAGTTTTTTATTCACCTCCAGGTTATAATTCACATGTCAATGTGAACTAAAATGAGAAGAAATAGCCTGGTATGAATTATCTACCCTCAAAGCGCTGATTTTTTTTGTATAAACCATGGAAATCAAAGTGTGTTTTTTTTTAATTTAAAATCATTAATGTCTTAGTTAGGTCTTTCCGCTTCATTTCAATACTTATGTTATGGGTCTACGATTACTATTAATATTTTCTCTCTTATAGTGACGGGATCGATTTTAGACGTCAGAATCTGACGTCTACAGACGTCAGATTTTGACGAGTGAAGTTGATCCCCGCGCTGTAAGGGTTAATGCTTAATTATTTAATGTTGGATTTGGGTACTCATAGGTTATATAAATTATATTAAACAAATTAATCAAATATAACTTACTAGATGTGACTCATCACACTGAAGTTGTAGTTTTGATATAAGTTAAGACCGGGCCCTTGTTTCAATAACTGGTGCATGTAAGTCACCTTTCTATTAAATACAAATTTCAAAATTTCTACTAAGTGTAAGGTGGAATTTGTTTTTGCAATTTCCACCTCACACTTGGTAAAAATCTTTAAAGTTAATAAAAAAAACAAGAAGTATTACACCAAATAGAAGCACCACACCATCTTGATATTAAGGGGTTGGGCTATTTTTTAGTAAATAGTTCTGATGTGACACAGACATTTTGATTGTGCATGTCATAAAACCATGGAAAGCTTTAATAATATAACGTTGATAATAATTGTATGACATAGGCCTACTTTTATAAGATCTAGAGCCGTCGGAGTACAGCGAACTAAAACTAAAATTGGTCTGGCCTAGGTGTATTTGTGTAAACGGATATAAAGGTAAATTAAGACACCAGGGTTGTTAATGGAGTTTACATTGATCTACTATAACATCACTATACTGCTCTGCAAAGCTAAAGATAGTATCTGCTCACCTGTAAAGTAAGGAGATACTGGCTTTTGGCTGTGCACAGCGGTATAAGCAATCTGACACAGATAGTATAGAGATATATGTGGAGCGTTTGATTCCAGTATCTGTATACAGCAGAAATAATGGGGTGAAGTCAAGAAAAACTAATATGATTTCACAGTAGATTAATTCATAATCATTGAAGCCGCGGGGCCGAGCATAACCTCGTGTATGAATGTATATTTATCCACGAAGAAAACATACATCAATTGTATTGATGTATGTAAAGTAGCGAGAAGGGAAAATGTAAAATAAATGTATAATGCTTCGTTAATTATTTTATTTCTTCATAATTCAAATTACAATCAACCTTTTACTCTTTTGCTGTCTTTGTTTGTATTTTCAATATTTTAACCCTTATAACGCTGAGATATGTTCTATAAACCGTGGAAATCAAAGGGTTCTTTTCAATTTAAATTGTCATAAATGTGTCTTATTTAGCTCTTTCCGATTCATTTTAATACGAATGTTATATGTCTACGGTCATTATAAATATTAGAATTATTTCAGTGTAGAGACCTTCTTTATACGTCAGAATCGGACGTCTGCAGACGTCAGAATGTGATTAGCTGTCATAGAAATGAGAAAACTATTGCGCCAGATCTCTCTCTCTCTCATTGTATATATATATATAAATGATAACAAGTATTTTCAATTGATATTCATTTATTTTAAACTACACAAAAAAGAAACCTGATATGTAAACTGTAAACCAGTAATATCAGACGAGACGTTGATGCTGGGTCAATATTGGGACGGCATCGAAAACAATGGGCTGACATTAACACAACATTGTAATAACGTCTTGCGCTTGCTGTAGAGCAGTTATATAAATATCAGATGACATAATGCAGCTGTAAAATAAAGTGGTTTGTTTAAATCAATTTTACTTGGTTGTTAATGAACTTATAACTTTACTCCAATATGATTAGCTGTGATGTTAGGTGGGTGTGATATTACAACACCTAATACGTTTGATAATACAATTTGTATTTGTGTAGAAATCTTCAAACTGTAAACTCGATAAGGATTTTAAATTTGCCAATTTGATGTGTATGTTTTTTATATATTGATCGACTGACCTCTGGCTAATGTACTTTTTTGTAAAGATACCGACCTGAAATAAAAAGAAAAATAATCTTATTTATCTTATCTAATGGCGGTTGTCGTGAAATCTAGCCTACATATTATGTACTAGTAGTATATAATTATACAATATATATTTATCACAGCGAATAAGTCTAATTAAATTATAAAATGGTATAATTCAACAAAATAAAGGCATTTTGAAGACTCATTACATCGTCACTTTGGATATGAAAGGGTGTATCTAGCACTTTTCAAAGTGGCATATACACCCTTACATATCCAAGGGGCGACATAATGACCACGCCCCTATCCACACCCCACTCCGCATCAGAACAAAATAATTGAATTGATATAAATGTGGCATCAGAACAAAATCATTTGAAATATTATACATGTTTACCCTGTTTACGCTATAGTGGGAGAAATATTTATTATGTTTGAGTCCTTTCCACCCACACTATGTTCAATATTGATCCAAATAAACTAACGAGTAATTTGGTCTGGCCTGGCTGTGCTTTGGTAATTTACACCATGACAGAATAGGAAACTGGTTGATCAATGGCGACCACATTGATCACATTATAACATTATTAACCATTACAGCGTGGACATATTATCCCCTAGAGTACTGATGTCAACAATAGCAGTATTTCTTTTTTTCATCAGTTCTGGTGTAACTTTTAAAATAAGTCATAAAAATGAATGGGGTTTTACGCTACCTTTGTGCACATATAGGCTAAACTGTGACATTTGTGCTCTTAAAATTTACAAATCCAGTAATTTTCGAATACACATTGTGTTTTGACAGTGATAACATAGGTAATCTCGACAATCGTTGTTTTTAATCTTTTGATTTGTCGACCGAATCACTGAAATTCGATATGAAATGATTGTTTATACATCAATATTACCAAGTGTTTAGTCCCAGATAAAACAAGTATGTTATACCACTTACAGTGGTTGAAAAATAAAATAAATTAACTTAGCAAGACAAGGGTTAAATATGTCATAAAGCTGCATAATTTTAGCACCTTGAAGAGTAAAAAAGGCAAGCGCGAATATTATCAAACACATTTTTTTCTAATTTCTAAAACACACCAAGGAGAAAGGGCAAGTGGATATTCGCCTCCGCATTGATGTGTTTTAATGCAATGTTGTCTTCATTGATTCCGAAGGGCACAGATCAAATTCTACCTAGCTGAAACGAGATATTGACCAAATGTTGGTTTAATGTTGGGCCAGCGTCGCAGACGATGGGCCAACACGAAAACAGCATTGGGGCAGCGACTTGTTTCTCTTGGTTATGGCCTTGGCCTTTGTCAATGCTTGTTGTTTCTCCTGATAGCGCCTCTGTCAATTCTTGTCGTTTCTTCTGGTACCGCCTTTGTCAATGCGTGTTGTTTCTCCTGGTTACGGCCTTTGTAAATGCCTGTTGCTTCCCCTGGTTACGGCCTTTGTCAATGCTTGTTGTTTCGCCTGGTACGGTCTTTGTCAATGCTTGCTGTTTCTCCTGGTACGGCCTTTGTCAATGCTTGTTGTTTCGCCTGGTACGACCTTTGTCAATGCTTGTTGCTTCTCCTGGTACGGCATTTATCAATGCTTGTTGTTTCTCCTGGTACGGCCTTTGTCAATGCTTGTTGTTTCCCCTGGTACGACCTCTGTCAATGCTTGTTGTTTCTCCTGGTACGGCCTTTGTCAATGCTTGTTGTTCCTCCTGGTACTACCTTTGTCAATGCTTGTTTTTTCTCCTGGTGCAGCCTTTGTCGATGCTTGTTGCTTCCCCAGGTACGGCCTTTGTCAATGCTTGTTGCTTTCCCTGGTTACGGCCTTTGTCTATGCATGTTGTTTCTCCTGGTTATGGCCTTGTCAATGCTTGTTGTTTCTCCTGGTGCAGCCTTTGTCAATGCTTGTTGTTTCTCCTGGTGCAGCCTTTGTCAATGCTTGTTGTTTCTCCTGATGCAGCCTTTGTCAATGCTTGTTGTTTCTCCTGGTACGGTCTTTATCAATGCTTGCTCTTTCTAATGGTAGGTATGCTTGCCCCCACGTGGCTGAAACATAACTTGCAATTGCAGGTTTCAATATACTGTCCCCTTGGATAAGAATGAGTGTATCTGCCACTTCACAAAGTAGCAACTCTTCACAGAAACAACACAGTAATAAAAATATTTATTGTAATGGATTATGACATTTTTTGTTCAACATATTCAACGAATTTTGCATAGAATATGTGGTCAATTACTGAATTAAAGCGGAAACATACCTAATTACAATTGTAATTTATGGAATTTGTACTAAAAAAATGGGTGAAATTAAGAAAGCTGAATAAAATTTTAAAAACATACTAATGATTTAAATAAACAAATGTCATGAATGTGACTTCATATTTGCATTTTTTGAATATCAAATTGCGATCAAAGTCTAATTTTGGCTCTTTCTCTGTCTAACAAATTAGCGTGAGAAATATTGTCTAATCTGGGTTGTTGCTTGCTTGCCTTTTGATCGTGGTCCCCTGGCCTTTTGTAATTGTCAGTCCACTTCCTGACTCGTAGCTGAGCGTATCAGTAAACAGTAAAGACACTTACTCATAGAGACAGTCTGGCTATTAATCACTTGTCAACCCTACCGGTCCCATGCAGGATTTTTTAATTGAACCAAGGATTTATTGATAATATATTATTTCCTATGATAACATATTAATTATTGTAGGATGTAAGATTGCGAAATGAAATGATGTGTTTCATACAATAATAATAATTAAACCAGAATTCGATTTACGATCCGGATCCAGAATTAGAAAAAATGGTGTCTCGGCCCAATTTTCAATTTCGATTAGTTTTTGATAAGGTATATCCAATTGTGAATCCTCTAATTTCCCCAAATCAACATGGTTTCATGAGAAAACGATCAGTACAGTCCAGCTAATAAGTAATTATGACATAATTGGCAATGATCTTGACAAGGGTGTACAGAATGATATCATATTTTTAGATTTTTCTAAAGCATTTGACAAAGTACCACATAATCTCCTATTGCATAAGCTTAAGACGTTTGGTTTCAACAACAAACTTTTAAACTGGTTTACTGACTACCTGTCAGAAAGAAGCCGAACTGTTATTGTTGAAGGCAAACAGTCTGAAAACTTGCCCGTAACATCTGGTGTACCACAGGGTTCTGCCTTGGGACCACTTCTATTTATACTGTATGTAAACGACATTTCTGATGGATGTTCTTCTACTGTATCATCATTTGCAGATGATGTTAAAATATTTAGAAAAATAAAATCCACTTCTGATTCGGATGATCTAAAATTGTTAGAGATTTGGGCGAAACGTTGGAAAATGTCTTTTAATGTAAAAAAAATGTAAAGTTATGTCAATTTCTAAAGCACATTGTCATATGAAATTTGAGTATTATGTAGACGGTCAGCCACTAACAAGGGTTGATTCCATGATTGACTTAGGAGTCACATTGACTACCAGTATGACTTCTGAAAATCACATTTTAAAAATGGTTTCAAAGGCTCAATGTATGTCAGGTTTGGTCAAACGTACTTTAGGATTTAATGCCCCTGTGGCAATAAAATTGCAGTTGTATCTTTCTCATGTTAGAAGCTTACTTGAATATTGTACACCTTTGTGGTCTCCGTACCAGGTAAATGAAATTATGCGCATTGAAAGGGTTCGACGTCATGCTACAAAATTTATTTTAAATGAATATTCATCTGATGTCTCATACAGAGATAGATGTCTAACTTTAGGTATACTGCCACTGTGCTACCGCAGAGAAATTCTCGATCTGTGTTTCCTATTTAAATGTCTACATGGTGAAATTGATATTAACATTAATACATACCTACAATTTGTACAATCAAAGGAACATTATACCAACAAAGGAACATTATTTAATTTAAACATGACAAAAACTGTATAAGCGCAATATATGAACTTTAACAGATTAGCTCGTCTATGGAACAAGCTTCCACAACATATTCCCATGTCAGATAGGTTAAGCTCATTTAAAAGACAGTTGGGTGTTTTGTATAAGTCACATTTAATTGTTTTCGATATCAACAATCGTTGTACATGGGGAATTATCTGCTGCTGTTATGGGTGTGATGTACGATAATACTTGGTCTGAGAAACATATGCTCTACCGGTACATTGATATCACCGCAACCTTTACTGTCTGAGTTTATGGGGGAAAGCTTGTCGCTACGCTTCCAAAAACTCGACAGCGAGGTTGGCGGATGGTTCTGATGTCCATACTTAGGTGTTGGCAGTCGACGAACCACCGTGTCCGACTTTTTCGAGGTTGTAGGATCCTGACTTCGTTCAGTTAAGGTGGCAGTTATCCCCGGCTTCTCGGACGCGGGAGGCTGTGGACGACCGCCTCGTTTCCGTACCTTGGTGACGGGTGCACACAATTGCAAACTGTGCGGCTTTGGTATTTTTCCCGCACTTCAGGCGTTACACTCGGCGACTACGGACGTGCCGTAGTTCGCTCTCGCTAAGTCAGATAGGACGTGCCGTGCGCGGAGGTTGTGCTTTGTTGTTGCCAAATGTCAAACGAATAAACATGACAAGTGGAGAAAGAGTTTTATGATTTGTTTGGAACCGTCGACTCGACGGGGAAGGAAGTTGGAGTTTAAATGGTGAGATCGGGCAGATTCCCTCGTCGGCCATTGTGAACCCACACTAGAGGCTCCAACGGTCACTTACAGGTACTCTCGGCGCGAGGGGCTCCCCATCACCCCATACTGGTGACCCCTGACGACTGATCGTCTACGCAACAGTGTTTTCACCTAGACGCCAGTTGAAAACCACTGTTTTCAAGGATAGTTTTGATTAATTTTAAGGGATTTTTTGAAAAAAATCAATAGCATTTTTTTCATCAGGTACGTGAAAACTGTAGGTCATTATTTATATGCCAGTTTAAATTAGTCAGAAAGAGTTATCAGAGGAGAAGCACGTTTCTTTACGTCGAAAACGGCGTAAATTTCTAAATTTTAGATGAAATCCCACGTGTTTGGCGCCTTTTCAAGATGGCGACCTTGTCGGTTTCTCTAGAAGAATCCAGAAAATTATTCTCATAGACTTAGTCTATCATTTGTTAAATGTAAGAGTTTGTTTAATGCCTTCATCCTATTAATACCACTGTAGGCGAGTAGGAAGTGGGTATTTTCGGTAACTCAATTTTTATCGTTGATTACCATAATTGGGTGACTCGATTTTAAAGTCAATAGACGAAATCTCGTCATTTTTCCGATTTTTTTCAGCAAAATCGACAGAAATTATAAATATCGCTTCGACTCGGGTCTCTTTAAAATATTCCCAGGACCGTAGGTCAATATTTTGTACTATTATCATATGTTATTTCAGAGAATGCTGAATATTGTACATGTATTTGGTAGGTGTGCGCCATTTTGGACGCTGGTGTCCCTTACTTAGCTGATCGCCCGTCGTGGGCACCCAAGTGTTCCGCCATAACCGGCATGCATCTGGACAGTGAACCTGTGTCGCCACATCACATTAGCATAAATTAGGCCGCCATTTTGATTTGGTGGAGATCATTTTTCATGTGTGCAAAATTTTACACGGACTGGTTGTAATAAATTTTTTTAAATTGTTTATAAATTTTCTTTTTCAAAACGATTGAGGGAGAGGAAATATAAATAAGTTGTTTCGAAAAGAAATTGTACCACTAATTGTGTGAGATTTTTGTTCACTTTGAAACGCCCTTTGGTGTTTGTAATCGTTCTCGCCTATTTAGCGCTTTATTTGGGAACGCAGTAGGTAATGAATATGCTAATGTGAGGCGAGACGGGGATGCTGACCATATACTATGTACATTCCGTTCCAAGCATGCCGTCACAGACTGTAAGCCACATGCTGCCTGCGCACAGGCTGGAAGCACCGACAATACATCATACACACACCCACCACAGACGACATAAACACAACCGCTACGAAGACAGTCAGTTTATACGTCAATCAATGAATCGATGCGAGCGATTGATTCGGACGTTTGAGAATGACTCGGTGATGAACGTACCATTATAAAAAAAAAAAACGTGGAATGTTCATCACAGACATCATTTATCAGCGAAATGATATACTATATCATTAATCAGCATAGACTACTGTCAGTCACGTTTTAAATATTATTCTAAAATCATAAATGTAACTGTTTTTCTTCGCAGTCACATTTAGTCTATCAGTTTGAGAACGAAATTTTCTCACGACAGTTTATTTCTGAAGTTTAAATTTTTCATAAATACAGAAATATTCGATTTGACAGTTGCGCTATTGCGAAACATTGCAAATATTTGAATGTGTTTTTCGACTTGCGTGAAATTTTTTTTTTTCACCCAGGTCGATTTACAAAATACTATTATCCTAGCTTAGCATAGCATGTCATAATTGTATCTGGCATATTATTTTTTTATGTACCACTTCGACCTACGGTTTTCACTGTACCATTTTGCATGTGTGTGAATAAGTGAAAACGTTTTATGTCAAATATAGACCTTCAGTTTTCACTTCAATCAATATATACCTTTGTGAATTAGTGCACAGCATTTAGGTGAAACTTCAGCGACGCATTTTCAACTAATCTGCAACCCCTGTTTCTCGCAACATGCGACATAGCATGAACATTTTCTACAATCTACAATTCTAAGATTCAGCATATTACAGACATTTTTCATCTGATTTACACGGCAACGCACAACCTACCCGCGCACGGCGCGTCAAAATAGTTGGCATGTGTTAATACGACATGCCATTTTAAACACATTTGAGATAGACATAGAGCCAATAGGCCAGCTATCTCAAATGCTTCACTAGTTAGATAATTTAAAAATACTACTTCATAATGTCGAAGCAGTACGACAGTGAAGGCTTCATGTCAACGCCCCTAGAAGGTTCGGGTGCTGAACCTAAAGATGATTATCGTCAAGACAGTGAGGACAATGAGGTTCGATTCCGAGAGGCAGATGAAGAATATCAACGCCTCAAAGCTGATTTCGCTCGAATTGCCCGAGCTAAACGTATGACTTCTCACTCTAGGAGCGACTCAAGGAGTTCTTCACCGCTCGGTAGACAGTCGCAGAGACGTGCTAAGAACTTACCAAAGTTCAGAATCGCCACTTTCTACGCTTCGGATGTTGAACTCTGGTTCAACCAAATTGAGACTCAGTTTGCTCTTCACCAGATCAACGATGATGATGAGAGGTACAGCTTAACCTGCGCTGCACTTTCGGGCGAGGTCGCATCGGATGTGAGGGACGTGCTACTTCAGCCTTTCAGGTCCAATAAATACGAAAGCCTGAAAGCGATCTTGATAGAGAGACGAGGTTTGACCACACCCGAAAGGATTAACAAAGTTATCTCTGGCGAAAAGATTGGTAATGACATTCCCTCGCGTTTCCTGCGGCGTCTGCAGAAGACTGCAGGTTTCGGCACCAAAGCTGTGGTGGGGAAAGCAGTAATTCGTCAAGCATTCATACGCCAGATGCCCGCTTCCCATTTGGCGACTCAACTCGACAGTGCCACCCTCGAAAGTTTGGCTGTTTTGGCCGACCGGGCACTGGCAGCCGAAGAGGACGTCGAAGAGAGTAAGCCGGGGGTCGCAGAGATTAAGGGAGAAGAAACCACCAAACTAGTTGGTTTGTTGGAGGATTATAGCAATGAACAGAGTAATGCTCCACCTTTCGTTCCACCGTTGAATGCACAGGCCACTGAGTTTGTTTATGAATCAAATAATTGTACTAATGCACAACAAAATGTCCGACCCTTCGCACCGCCGCCGCAAACGCCGCAAAATAATGTCGCACAACCGACCGACACAGCCACTGCACAGGTTTGCTACTACCACCAAACTTATGGTGAAAAGGCGCGCTTGTGCAGTGAGCCCTGTTCATACTATGTCTCATTAGGTCTGCGCGAAGTAGCGAATATCGCGTTATCTCACTCCAAGTTATTATATGTCGCAGATAAGGGACATAAATGCAGATATTTAATTGACACGGGCGCAGCTGTCAGTGTTCTGCCGAAATTTTGCGCTAACGAGATTTCAGACGCTGACAGTCTCCCGCTGGTGGCAGCTAATAACAGTACTATACATACTTACGGCACCTGTAAACGCGTCGTCGATGTAGGCTTAAAGCGCGAATATCCGTGGACGTTCATAGTGGCAGATGTGCAGCAACCCATAATCGGGGCTGATTTTTTAATTCACTATAATTTGCTCGTAGACTTGAGAAGCAGATGTCTCCGGGACATGCGTACAGGTCTAGTTATTGCCGCTTCACTTTCATCGATTAAACCTCTGTCATTGAACAGAGTTGACACCGTTCAGAATGAGTACACAAAACTCCTCGGCCAGTTCCCGGAACTGACACACCCTACGACAAAGGGTGAGACCGTTAAACACGGTATAACACACAAGATAGTGACTAAAGGACACCCGGTGTTTGCACGACCACGACGATTAGCACCGGATAAGCTGGTTACCGCAAAACGCGAGTTTGATAAGATGATAAAACTAGGGGTCATTGAACCCAGCGACAGTGAGTGGTCCTCAGCGCTTCACATGGTGCCAAAGAAAAACGGCGATTGGAGACCATGCGGGGACTACCGTAGTTTGAATGCACAGACCGTACCGGACCGTTATCCGATTCCTCATATACAAGATTTCACGCAGCGTTTATAAAGCCGGATTGAAAAATTTTTCAAAGATCGACTTGGTCAGGGCTTATTACCAAATTCCGGTGGAATCGTCCGACGTACACAAGACTGCCTTCACTACACCTTTTGGCTTGTTTAATTTCACTAGAACACCGCTTGGTCTAAGAAATTCCGGTCAAACGTTTCAGCGCTTTATAGACCACGTTACACGCGGACTTGATTTCGTTTTTATTTATTTGGATGACCTACTGGTAACCAGCCCAGATCATAAAACGCATAAGAAACATCTACGAATTCTCTTTGCTCGACTATCTGAATACGTAATTATCATTGGTCCTGAAAAGTGTCAGTTCGGTACAACTGAATTAAGTTTTCTAGGTCACCACGTTTGCGCCGAAGGAATTTCGCCGTTACCCAGCGCCGTTGAAGCGATTGTTAATTTCGTTAAACCCGAAAAGCAACGAGCATTGCGTAGATATCTGGGAATGGTGAATTACTACCACCGTTTCATACCGCATTGCGCCGCGAAGTTGACACCACTCAATAATCTACTGACAGCTGCCAACGAAGGACATACCAGACTGTCACCGAAGTCAAATTTCGATTTGAAGTGGAATAAAAATGCAGAGTCAGCATTTTCTGAGTCAAAACAGATATTGGGAAACGCTACGCTTCTGGTGCACCCAGATTCTACGGCCCAGATTAACATCACGTGCGACGCTAGTGATGTCGCCGTCGGTGGCGTTTTGCAGCAATTTTTAGACGGTATGTGGCAGCCGCTTTCGTTTTTCAGCAAGAAGCTGAACCCAGCAGAGACACGCTACAGCGCGTTCGATCATGAGCTTTTGGCAGTATACTCTACAATTAAACATTTCAGACACAATTTAGAAGGACGAAATTTCTTCGTTAATACAGATCACAAACCGTTGACATTCGTAATGTCATCCGTGACTGAGCGCGCGTCCCTACGACAAACACGTCATTTAGCTTTCATCGCTGAATTCACCACCGATATTAGATATGTAAAAGGAGAGACAAATTTCGTTGCTGATGCGCTGTCACGACCATCAGTGTCAGCGATACATGATGGACCAGCGATAGACTATAAAGAGTTAAGTCTCGACCAAGCTAATGACGCGGAATTTACGCGTTTGAGACACTCGACTACATCCACTATGAAGTTCAAACTATTAAAATCGTTCAATAATCAATTGATCTGGTGTGATGTGTCCACGGGACACAACCGGCCGTACCTTACCGCGAAATTTCGTACCTTACCGCGAAATTTCGCCGAAAAGTTTTTTCAAACTTGCACGGTTTAGGCCATCCATCGCATAGAGCTACCAAACCTTTGATTAATACCTGATTTGTATGGCACGGCATGAATATAGATATTGCTAGATGATGTCGTACCTGTAAGGGTTGCCAGACTGCTAAAGTTTCACGTCACAACACCCAGTTTTCGGAAAGTTCACTGAACCTACCGAGCGATTCGATCATGCCCACGTAGACATAGTCGGACCCTTACCTTATGCTGATGGCTTTAGATATCTACTGACTTGCGTCGACCGTTTTACACGTTGGCTCGAAGCTATACCTATGGTAGATATTAGAGCCGAAACGGTCGGTGATGCCTTCTTCAGCGGGTGGATAGCACGTTATGGTACCCCAGCCACTATCACTACTAATAGGGGCGCTCAATTCGAGTCCAAACTGTGGGATAGTTTGTGTAATCAATTCGGGATTATTCGGAATCGTACCACGAGTTATCACCCTCAGTCGAATGGCATGGTCGAACTTTTCCACCGTCAATTGAAAGCCGCCATTATGGCGCACGAGTCATCGAACCCGTGGACTATCACGCTACCCGCTGTGCTTTTAGGAGTTTGTTCAGCCGTTAAAGAGAGACTAGGCAGGTCAGCTGCCGAGATGATATACGGGACAACCCTTAGACTCCCAGGAGAGTTTACTAAACAGTACACCGTCGACGCCAACATTGATTTGGAGAATTATTCAGACAAGCTACGCGTGGCCATGTCGCGTCTCCGTCTATGTCCCCCACGTGACACACAACAACACAACATTTTCCAATTCAAGGAAATAGCTACATGTACTCATGTATTCTTGCGCCGAATCGCCAAGCAAGCCACGGAGATCGACGGCTACCAGGACATCTAGTAGGAATCCACAGGGTCCACCTAGAACTGGTAGTGCGGACACTCCGACGTCCAACGGGACGAGAGTTGAAATGAAAAAGTCGACGGCAGTCAGAAGCAGTCAAAAATCGGCCACAGTCCCAAAGCAAATAGATGTTAAAGTCAACTTGTCTAACAGAGACAATACTTATGTAGCCCCGCATTCGCGAGCCCCCGCCGTGTCCCGCGCTAACGGGAACAGCGGTGGTTTACAAACGTATTCCCGCATACCTTTACATCTACGGGGTAAAACCCCGGGTGCTGCTGACGCCGTAATCGACTCGACCAAAAGCAACCATGCGAATATTGCTAATCGCGAAAAAATTTCGACCGACCAAACATTGCGAAAAACTAGAGTCGGACGAATAATCCAGACTCCTGCCCGGCTCGTGCAGATGGTTCACGCCATAGTTGCGCCTAACGACATCTATGGCGGGCCCAACCGCATACATCGTATTAACAATGTTTTTAAATTGTAAATGAATATGCCAGGCCTGGCAGCATTGTGTACAGATATATAAATGTAAAGACATTTTTTTTAGCAAGTTCATTGCTAAATTACGAATAGAAATTTATGTTAATTAAATGAATGGGTTGATCGCAGCTTGCAGCAAATGAAAACATACATAAAGGACAGTTGGTGTTAAGAGGATGGGACAATTCATGTATAATGCTGCGATTTCAACCACCCACGCTGTAACCACACTTGCTATATTTTTTAAACTATGCTTAGTTATAAGAGATTACATATTTTTACAACCCCGCTACTTGCACGAAGCAGTCTCCTACACGTCAGTTGGGTCCTACGTTATCACTCACCCGGGGGTAATGTAGGATCCTTACTTCGTTCAGTTAAGGTGGCAGTTATCCCCGGCTTCTCGGACGCGGGAGGTTGTGGACGACCGCCTCGTTTCTGTACCTTGGTGACGGGTGCACACAATTGCAAACTGTGCGGCTTTGGTATTTTTCCCGCACTTCAGGTGTTACACTCGGCGACTACGGACGTGCCGTAGTTCGCTCTCGCTAAGTCAGATAGGACGTGCCGTGCGCGGAGGTTGTGCTTTGTTGTTGCCAAATGTCAAACGAATAAACATGACAAGTGTAGAAAGAGTTTTATGATTTGTTTGGACCCGTCGACTCGACGGGGAAGGAAGTTGGAGTTTAAATGGTGAGATCGGGCAGATTCCCTCGTCGGCCATTGTGACCCCACACTGGAGGCTCCGACGGTCACTTACAGGTACTCGCGGCCTGCTAACCACTACCATAGCCCCCCCCCCGCCCTTAAATGGAAATAACAAAGCACAGTGACGTATACTTCTCCGTCAATAAGCAGTAGCTGCTTACTTTACAAGTACGCAGTTACTTTGGCTTTATAGGTCAACCATCATTGTACGTTATTAACCCTTAGAGCGCGGGAATCGACTTTAGTCGTCAGAATCTGACGTCTGTAGACGTCAGACTCTGACGGCTAACGTCGATCCTAGCACTGTGAGAGTAGAAATATTTATAATCGTCGTAGACCCATAACATAGGTATTCAAATGACTCGGAAAGACCTAACTAAGACGATTATGATAATTTCAAATTGAAAAAACACCTTTGGTTTCCCATGGTTTATAGGGCCTACACAAATAATTCAGCGCTTTAAGGGTTAACAGGCAGTGACATTGTTTCCAACAGTAGGACAATAATTTAAAACAGTAATGACTTCGGTACCGAAAATAATAGCTTGTCTTGCTCACATTAATCGCTATATCTCATTGACATTCTAATACAAGCTAGTAATGGATAATTAAGAATTGTATATGTAATTTATCTAAATTAATCCTAGTATTATTCACATTAATCATTGGATCTCAAGTGACACTGTAATGTTAGCTAGCACTGGATAATAATTAGATATTGTAAATTATTACTTGTATTATTCAAGGTAGGATTATCAAAATTATTAAACAAATTGGTTCAGAATAATGAAACACGAAATAAATATATACTGTCGATACATGCGGCCGTTTTGCTTCCTAATAATTATTGTTCGTTTATCATGCATGTCTTGAACCACACAATAATACAGATTGCACAAGACGTATTTATCCAATTACATAAACAAATCTACCATATTTCATTATTGTACCATATTTTATTCATACATGAGGTAAGGTTAGTGTGAAAGACATGTAAGTTACCAATCACTTGTCTGTATAAATAGCAATGTTTGTCGTTTCGGCAGCCCTCCACCAGCCGCAGAAGTATACCGTTTTCTTGCGACAAACGCTGGCCGCAAATTTGTATGCACACTACTTTTTCTGGACACC
>CAXHKU010000740.1:0-43222 GCA_964017125.1 Flabesymbios commensalis | reverse complement strand
ACACATTATTATAAAAGGGCCTAATGCACAATGTGTTTTCAAATGTCATTCTACATATACTAAATATAACAAACCAGCCAAAAATTATGCCAAGAAATGAATGTTCAATAGGGGAAGTAGCTAAATCAATGTATCATCAAATTGCTGAGAATGGTCTGTTTTATACATAATATATGTGTATCTAATAATTTATTAAAATGTCTATATGTTCCCTGAATGTCAAAATAATATAAAAAATATATATTTCTCACTGACAAATTTACGAAGCTCTGGAAACGACATGCATCAAAAAAAAATCCACAGAAAATATAGTTAACTTGTACGTACAAGATAGTACCTTGTACGTACAAGATAGCATTTCGGCTACCTTGTACGTACAAGATAGCAATTCTGCTACCTTGTACGTACAAGATACTATCTTGTACGTACAAGATAGTACCTTGTACGTACAAGATAGCATTTCGGCTACCTTGTACGTACAAGATAGCAAGGATGCTACCTTGTACGTACAATATACTATCTTGTACGTACAAGATAGCACTTCGGCTACCTTATACGTACAATATATCAATTCTGCTACCTTGTACGTACAAGATACTATCTTGTACGTACAAGATAGCATTTCGGCTACCTTGTACGTACAAGATAGCAATTCTGCTATCTTGTACGTACAAGATACTATCTTGTACGTACAAGATAGCATTTCGGCTACCTTGTACGTACAAGATAGCAATTCTGCTATCTTGTACGTACAAGATACTATCTTGTACGTACAAGATAGCATTTTGGCTACCTTGTACGTACAAGATACTATCTTGTACGTACAAGATAGCATTTCGGTTACCTTGTACGAACAAGATAGCAATTCTGCTATCATGTACGTACAAGATACTATCTTGTACGTACAAGATAACATTTCGGCTACCTTGTACGTACAAGATAGCAATTCTGCTATATTGTACGTACAATATACTATCTTGTACGTACAAGATAGCATCTTGGCTACCTTGTACGTACAAGATACTACCTTGTACGTCCAAGATAGCAACTCTGCTATCTTGTACGTACAATATACTATCTTGTACGTACAAGATAACATTTCGGCTACCTTGTACGTACAAGATACTATCTTGTACGTACAAGATAGCATTTCGTACGTGTACGTACGTGTACGTACAAGAAAAAAGCCCCCTGCCAGCTAGATGCTGTTCACTTTATCTTAAAGGCTCAAGAAAAATCGAATGTAAATTATCACTATGGCACAGCGGACATCAACCCCCCCCCCCCCCCCCCGACGCCGGGTGGACCCCCAACCACTTGTTCAGCAATGGCATGCTGCATGAGACAGAATAGGACCCCCCCCCCCTCCAAATTACCACTGATATAATGTGAGAGACTGAGCATGTCCTGTGGAAGGCACACATGAAAAAAAGTTTCAGTCAGCCCCCCTAATGCGGTGGGCCCTAGGTCAATGGTATATATGGCCTACTGGTAAATCCGGCGCTGCACCCTTGGATATACCAAAATTGTCACCCCTTAAATATACAGAAATCGGCACAGTTTTAAAACACCTTCTCACACTCTGTGCTGTGGTTTTCACTATGCGACGTATATCGATATCAGTCCATATCCATGATATCGCACTCTAGCTGTAGTTTGAACTGAAATGTACGGCAGTTATGTCATGTGTGACCTCATCGTGTGAGAAAATACAAACGTTGTTCATTTTTCGTGTGATATGGGAAAATACAGCAGATATTCCACGAATAAAGTGTTCGACTAAAGGCTCACACCTTATTCATGGAACGAGTGCTGTATTTACCCATATCGCACTCAAATGAACACCGTTTGCATATCTTATTCACCCAATCATTCACTCCCCTATGATATATATGATCAACAATGCATTATTCAATTAATTATCATTTTAGCCCGCCTTTTAATTTGTAATTAAAAAAGGTAGCCTATTGCAATTGAAGTTCGGCGTCGTCGATAGGTCTTGGACATGAATATTTTATATTTGACATCATGAGATACAGTATTGCAATTTATAGTATTTTTTATTTTTCAAATATAAATTAGCTATGCGTTTGCATTTTTTATCCCCCGCCCGTAGGGGAAGGGGGATTCTAGTCGCGCCAGGATTCTGTCCGACATCACGTTTTCTTGTGGGCGCAAAAACTACTGGGCAATGTTTTTTTTAAATTTCAACATCACATTCCTAGCAACATGGGGATGTGCAAGTGATTTTTTAAAGATGCTACCAAAATTAAAAATGGCTGCCAGAGGTCAACTCTAAGTTTTTTGTGGGCGCAAAAACTCAAAAACTTAAAGTCGGAAATTATTCAAATTTTAAAATCGCATTCCCCACTATATAGAGATGTGAAGGTGATTTTGCTAAGGTTTCAATGCAATTAGAAATGGCCGCCATGGATGAACTTCATAATTTTTGTGGGCGAAAAAAATTCACAAAAATGAAGTTAGAAATAATTCACATTTTACAATCACCACCATATGGTAATGTACAGTTTATTTTGTTGAAATTTGAAATGGCCACCACAAGTCGATTTTTTAAATCTTTGTGACTGCAAAAACTCCAACCTAATTTATGGCGGAGGATGATATAGGACATCAGGCCTGTTGTTGATTATGTTATCATTTTTGCGCCATTTTTGTAAATAAAGAATGAATAACAAAATGACGAAATATTTTATTCTCTCTTGCAAGCGATGTCCACATCCAGAATTTGCCAGGAAAGGGACATACTGCCGTCACAAGGTGAAATCTAGCAAGTGAAAATATCTAAACAATAAGAAAAACGATTCTTAAGTTCACAAGTCCCGCATAGCTTATCGGTTTACGATAACAAAATATTGTAGCACTCATAAGGTGGATATTTTTTCAAAATTGTATGCCTAATTGTTTTTGCATAAAACAAAATAAAAAATTAGGAACTGAATGCGAAAAAATGTTTTACATGGGTAATAATATGATTTTGCCTCAAAAATATTATGAGAAAACCTAGTAAAAGTAGCTGCTAGGTTATTCCTCAATACTATAAAGCTTAGTAAGTAACTTTGCTAGGTTTTACCATGTTAATTATTGTTTTTTCCCCTCACAATAATAATAAGTAAAAGCTAGTAAGTGGTTTTGCTGGGCTTTACCTTTTTAACGTTGTTATATATTGTATGTGTGAAAAACACGCAGGGTATTTGTCGATGCTCTACATTTACGTCTATAGTGCCTACGTCAGAGGGCGGGTATTATTGGGCCCTCCTGACTGTAAAGTCCGGGCTCACGGGTTCGTCCCACCGTCTGTAATTCAGGTTAAAAAGATATAGACCATGGGCTGAGAGTCGAAACCCTCCCCCCCCTGGGTATTTTTGTAGACCATATTTTTTTCAACCGTATTATGTACCAAGTTACGTTCAGGTGGTCTGCAGATTTTCTATGCATGGACAAGGTCACCAGGGGTCATCGAAGTATGGTACCCTACAACCTTAGAGTTGTATAAGAATGTGTGATATAAATAGGTCAAAACCCAAGCCAAGTACACATGGTGACAAGGGTTGGTGGTGACTTTCATGGGGGAGTTATTCCAAGGTCATGGTAAGGTCATCTCAAAGTCACAGCAAGGTCAAATCAGCTCAAAATGGTTGAAAGTAGATTATTGGACCAGCACTTCCAATAACTCGGTCGGAACCCAATCCAAGTACACATGGTGACATCGGTTGGTGTTGGGTTCCATAGGGGAGTTATCCCAAGGTCATGGTGAGGTCATATAAAGGTCACAGCAAGGTCAAATCAGCTTAAAACGGTAGAAAATAGCTTATTGTTTTTGCTAACATTATGTTCACTTGAAATGTATATGATGGCTTGAATCATACCTAGATCCCAACACGAGAAGGTACAGGGATAACGTAAGGGTTGGAATTTTTTTTTCACCACCCCCTTCAAAATAATCATCCTTGTGTCAATACTGTCTAATATGGCAAAAATGGTCCAATGACCGTCATCTGATTTGCCGCTTATTATCCTATGTCTCGTGTTGTTGGAGGAAATCAACTGATTTACTTTATCTTGGAGTTGATATGATGATTTTGATTGAATCTTTACTTTTTAACAACATAGTCGAACTGTTTCAAGGCCAATTAACATATGTTACATGCAAATAAGTGTAAATTCAATTATATGGGGATTCTGGCAGCAATCCAAGACAATGGCAGCGGATGCGGATTATTGGAGGGTTGACCTTCCAAGTAAAATATAAGACTTGGGCGGGATAAGAGGGGATTGCGTCTAAGAGAGTCATGTGATCCATGTGCTTTCTGTGCAGTATTGGCAATTGATTATGTGTCGAAAACCTCTGAAATATGGCTTAGCTAGGACTGATTTAAGGATATGTTTAAGGATGTGATAATTGAGTTTATAGACAGGGTTTATCACTCTTAGTTGAGATAATGCAGAATCTATGTGCATTACGTTCCCCGCCCAACTTAGCAGCCCAGTTTTCTAGGCTGTGCAAGTGATTTCGTATGCATCTTATTTTATATATAAGAGACAATCATCATCAAACTAGAAGGGTCTAGTTTTTTGTGAACAAAAAACTGAAGATGTCTCTCCTCCAGCAGCATAAAGGTTGATAGCTAATAGATGTAGTGTCAATATTATTGTCTTTGTAATTAATGTTATTAAATGGCTCCTGTGGACAGTAGAGACTATGTATTAAGCGGAATTTATTATTCCGTTTTGGTGCGAAACACTTGTCAACACTCCCAGCAAACACGACGTTGACCCAACGCTGGTCCAATGCTGGCCCGCAATCTGCGACGCTGGCCCAGCATCAAACCAGCACTGGTTCAACGCTTCCTGTTTGCTGGGCTGCGTTCAACCCAGTAAACACAAAACATTATTGTTATGTGCCCTTCTGTGGAGTGTTTTGGAATGTTTTGAAAATCTAAGACACTACAAGTAAGAGAATATCTGTACAAATGAACAGAATTCTTTCGCATTAAAATATGTTAGATCTTGGGTTGTAGGCCTGCCTAATCATCCCCAATTGCGAAACTACATGACTCTCAGCATTATGATTCTTTTTACACTATTTTTTATTTCTGGAGAGTGGTTGATTGAACAAACGTTGACCCTATGTTGTTTTAATGTTGGACCAATGTTGTGCCATCTCCTTTTATTATACCCAGCAAACACTAGACGTTGAAACAATATTGTAGCCAAAATGCTATCTTGTACGTACAAGATAGTATCTTGTACGTACAAGATAGCAGAATTGCTATCTTGTACGTACAAGGTAGCCGAAATGCTATCTTGTACGTACAAGATAGTATCTTGTACGTACAAGATAGCCAATATGCTATCTTGTACGTACAAGGTACTATCTTGTACGTACAAGATAATCATATTTTCTGTTGATTTTTTTTAATGCAAAAACTTCACGCAATGTGAGTAGCTTGGCTTAGCCGGGTAGTCGTTTCCAGAGCTTCGTACAAATTAGCCCAAATCTATGTTTTGTATGCGTTTCCGGATGCGAAGCTAGAAATATCAATTTTTGTAGCTAATTAGCATAAATCTAAGGAACAAACATGCCAAATGTCATGCTTGCCCTAAAAAGTGCAGTGCGCATGCTCTTAGCATGTCTACTACAAGTATTGAATGAAAGTTAGCCAGCACCGGTGTAGCCGTTTCAGCGTAACCCACTTTCAGCATACCGGGGGTACGTTGAACTAGTTTCAGCATACCGGGGGTACGTTGAACTAGTTTCAGCATACCGGGTGGTACGTTGAAACTAGTTTCAGCATACCGGGGGGTACGATGAAACTAGTTTCAGCTCACCGGGGGTACGTTGTAACTGTAGTTTCAACGTACACCCTCCCCCCCCCCCCTGGTACGCTGAAGCTAGAAAAGGTCCTGTTTCAATTTACCTACCCTCGTTTCAGATTACCCACGGGGGTACGTTGAACTAGTTTCAACGTACCGGGGGTACGTTGAAACTAGGTTCAGCGTACCGGGGGGTACGTTGAAACTATAGTTTCAAAGTACCACCGGTATTTTGAAACTGAAAAAATCTACTTTTAAATTAGACCTCCCCCATTTAAGCCTATAGGGCCTACACACCAAATACGATTATTGCTGACCTTTTAAGTACCATGATTAGACCTAGATTAGAAAAAGATGGGTCGCCACGATTCGCTGAGTACACATTGGCTTGGTACAATGCTGCAGGTGTATTTGTCACCGTGGTTCAATCAAGGTCAATGTTTAACCTTTCAACCGCAAAATTATTTAATTGGAATTTTTACCTACTTGAAGTAGTGTTCCGCCGACGCGATCCACAACTTCAAGTGAGTGAAAATTATTCAGATTTAACAAAATGTAGATGAACGATGTTGTGAAATCCTGTTGTTTGATGTCACGTTTTATCCTTGAAACATGTTCAAAAACTGTCAGGCCTTAACCAGGGGTCTGGCCGGACGAATGGTTGCCAACTGGTGGCTTTGTCACTCTCATACGAAGCGCCAGCATGTATTCGTACGGAAGCTCATTAGAGTAAGTCAGGCCTATTTAATGTGCTAATAAAAAATGAAGAAACGAATATAATCGGGATCAACGGTTAAAGGGTTAACCTTACAGTTTCTGACACGTGCGTTCTATTTTTTATGCGCCGGCAAGTTGGTTTGATGTATCGAATTTTTTGTTTTTAATATTGATCACTGGAAATAATTACAAATGAAAATAGGCTTGCGAAGATAGAGAGTTGGTACATTCTTCAAAACAGGTGCAGAAACCTGGCCAACGTTACATCTGCGATAGATTAATCAATAGATAATAGAGACAATGATAAAAAACAGCGCGAGACCATTTTTTTCGCTAGTTAACCCTAGAGATCACAAGGTGATAGGGAGATTAAAGTGTTTCCAGACATCGTGCTAACAGCTTGTTTTCACTAGTTGCCATATAAATCCAAGGGTTATATGGAGATTAAAGTGTCGTTGGTTGGCATAGAGGGTTATATATGCTAACATATTATTTTATTAGTTGCCCTAGAAAACAAAATGGTTATAATTATGGAGATTAAAGTGTCCACATTCCATCTGATGAAAAAATAAAATATAATAAATGTTATCATTGAAAGTTAACCGGTAAAACTGAGAGGGGGAAATTGAAACTAGAGGGGGTAACTTAAAACTAGTTTCAGATTACCCCCGGGGGTAACCTGAACAGGGGGGGTAATCTGAAACTGTACTGGCGATGGTGGTGGAATGAATAGGCCTAAACGTAGAAGATAAATATTTTAACTTGGCTCCTTGGTTCTGTCCTTAGTTATATCCTGGACAGTTAGGATTCTCAGTTCTGGCACATGAGGAAGATCAATACAGCTATGTTTACAAAATATTGAGCCGATTTTTTGTCTACAGCATTCATACAGCCTAAAGCCGGGCCTCGTAGTTCGGGAACTCCTTTTGTAGTATTATTTTTAAATCATCAGCACAATTTTTTGCAAAAAATCCACAGGGAGGAGAAAGCTAAACAGGATTTGTGTGTAAGAGCATGAAAGGGATAAAGTTAAAATAAAGAAGATATCTTTGTGCAGTGCTTAAAGATTATTTAGAATTTATATTTTTGAGAAATATACTATCGTTATTATTCTTGTAGATAGTGAGCAATATGTTTTAAAATCTTCTATAATTTCCAGAAAATTAATTGATCAAAGGGTCAATTTAAAGGTACCCACATTGAGCACAATATATGTTTTATTTGTCATACTATACATATTAAAACATGTGGTGATGTGGATCCAAGTTGTGTAAATAGAGCGTTTCTGTTTTAAACGTCACATGTTTTGTCACATTTCATTTACAAAAGTGTTCATTTCTGATAACATGAGCATTACCATAATAGTTGGGCAGGATGAAGGGGGTATCGTGCACCTCCCGGAAATCAATTTCTAATTGATGTTTCTAGATTGAAAAAATACCAAAACGATTTGCTATGATAAAAAGTTGGCAAAATGTCCCACATACCATTTGTATGCAAATTAATGACGCCATTACTGATACAAAACTCCTCGTCACGGGGCCGATGTAACCGGGTGACCTGTGGGACGTTATCTTGGTCACGCGCCGATGTAACAAGTGATATACGTTGACACGCTATCGTCGCGTGTCCCAATGTTCTGGCACGGCAAACACAACACTCGTGGATAAAATACTGAAGTCTTGAATATATATAAAATATATATTAAGCATAAATGGTTCAATTTTCTCAGTACATAGTTGTTAGTACTTTCTCGTTGTGTGATTTGTTGATAATTTTGCTGTTGCTTCAGTGATCTACAAGATGCTAGATACCGAAGCAACTCCCACTAAACTTAGCCAAACCTGAAACATCTCTGTTAAAAAACTCCCCAATTTCTCTCCCCAATTTCTCTCACGAAGGCTGTGGGCGCCTTTCTTTATAGCGGATCCTGACAGGCGCGGTCACTTCTTGTGGTGAAATATAAGTTTCGGAGGTGCGCACATCTTCCACCTATATTTTTCTTATACAAATATATATTATTTTTACTTAAACAATGTATATGTATTGTCATCCTCTTCTCTGGAACAATGTCTTGAGTGGAATACACTCTAAAATCATATATGATGTTTTTCTTACAATTTACTCTTTAAACATCACTTCCCAGCATATACGGTGTCTGGAAGATAGTTATTGCATAGTTACAGTCATTATAATATCAGGTTTATCCAATATATAAGTATATAATCCTCTTCTCTGGAACAATGTCTTGAGTGGAATACACTCTAAAATCATATATGATGTTTTACTTACAATTTACTCTTTAAACATCACTTCCCAGCATATACGGTGTCTGGAAGATAGTTATTGCATAGTTACAGTCATTATAGTATCAGGTTTATCCAATATATAAGTATATAATCCTCTTCTCTGGAACAATGTCTTGAGTGGAATACACTCTAAAATCATATATGATGCTTTACTTACAATTTTCATTTTAAATACACTTCTCAGCATTCTCTGCCTCTGGAACATAGTTTATATACAGTTAATATAATCTCACGATTATTAATGTATCTTTCAGGACGTCTCCTACACACGTGCACTACCATCCAGTCATCAGGAAGACCGTCTGATTGGACCTCTGACCGTCTCAGACAGCGCCAACCCCTCCGTGTCTTTTTAACAATTGATGTTTGGCACTTGCAGGTGTTATAAATACTAGGCTGCGTTTTTTCAATTTTTTGAAACAATTTATTAATATCCCAGGGTATCTCCAGTATACTATGCCCACTGCACCTACCCCGGTCATTAACAAAATCATCAATCCTCCCAGTGTGAAGGTAACATACCTGTGGCGTTTCTGTACTGGTGTCATAGTTACAATCTTGGACTGATGTAACTTCTCTATCAATTGACTTAAGGGAATGTCATCTATGTCATTTAATTTTGGTAATCTATTGATTTCATCTATTAGATCTATGTCGTCACCTAATTCGTCAAGCGGTCCCCACACAATGTCACCCGTAAATTTCTTCAAATGAAGTAAGTCAGCTTGCCTAGATTTCAAATGATATTCTGATTCGTGATAGTAATAGGGTGGTAAAGTCATTTGATCTGAGAAAGCATGGCACGACATGTTCAGAGCAACATACGATACAGCTGGACGAACTGTAGTCTGATAGCGTTTATTGCCAACACACATAACCGTGAAAACAATGGGTTCTACTGTAATCACTACCCATGTCCCATCTGAAATATATAGTGCTATCGGCAGCGTATTATTTAAAGTGACAATTCTTTTACAAAAAAAATTAATCTTCTCAACATCTTTTAAGAAAAGTGCCGTAACACATCTCTGAGAATCATGTAATGGAAAAGAGGGCTTTCTCAAAGCGCAGAAACTAGTTCGAGGAGCCGCACATTGGAGAAAATCAGTGTCAGATAACAACATGTAGTTAGTATTGTGGGGAGCCTCCGTGACCGAGAGGTAGCGTGCTCGGCCTCAGACCGCCAGGGCTCGAATTTCGAATCCTGTGTCTGGAGGACAGTGTCATCTCAATCATCTCACCATCATCAGGAGGTTCTCCTGGCCCAGTTTAGCCTATATGTGCACAAAGGTGGCCTAAAGCCCGATTAATTTCATATAACAACATGTATTGCGTACGCTTAATGTTGACCGCCAGATGATTGGTTTCAATTGGCTCGTAATGAGCTGTCATCCGCGTCAGGTTATACGGTCTGGTAAGTTAAAAATCTGGTACAATTCATATCGCGAATTTGTGTCTATCAAAGGTAGACTCACCAGAGTGAGCAATTTCTTTCTCTTGATTATTGTCACAGTCGTTAAAGATTGATAATAATACCAGATTGTTTTGGGATCTTGTGGTAGAGATATATATTCTAGATTATGTTTCTGAATATCATATAATATGTCCTGTAATTGTTTAGGTGAAATCACAGATGGTGATAAATGTCCTAAGGCTAGTTGATTTAATTGTAGTTTAATAGTTTCTAGATATAACAGTGCTTTATCCAGAGATTCCTTAATTTCAAGTATCATCAAACTTATCCTTAAATATGTCTGTACTACACCATTTAAGATCAATAAATCCATCTTTAACCCTTGTGTGATGTTAGTGAATTTTTTATCTAATTCCCCTACTATCAAACTCAGCTTGTTAATAGCATGTCGATTTTCTGTCAGCTCTATTCGCGTTATATTGATTATAGATAAACTGTCCTCTATTACATGAATTAAGCTTTCTTAGTGTGTAGATAAAACTTCTAATCCTTTTCTCATTTTCTCATCTTACGTCACTTTGTGTAGCTGTGCCAAATAAAAACGATAACCCTTTTCCCACTAGAGGAACTAAGGTTCGTTTTGTACGTCTGGTAGCTTTCTCTCGTAATGACAAAATTCTTTAATTCCTGTCATGTCATATAATAAATAGTTTTCATGGACTGAGCTTCTTCTCTATAGCTGTTCAATAAATTTTCATACTGACCTTGTCCAGCTGGAACTAACTTAATATTCTCCAGAACCTCCTTACTTTTGAATAATTCCATTCTTATCTGTTTAGCAAATGATTCATATGCCCCCAAGTCAATGACAAATGTAAATAACCACCGCGCCTGTGTAATTGATACTTCTCTTGTCTTCCTAAATATCACGTTTTCGCTCACCTTCTGGGATTCACATGCGTCAGGCATCACTGCCATGAGCATTGCAGCCACCCATATTATTATGCCTCCAGCCGCCATGAGTTAGCAAAGCTCTAGCACTGTAACACAATAACATTTTTTTTTCTTACCTGATGCTCGTACGTTGGTTTATTTTTTTCCTCTTAAAATTAAACCCATTTAAACTCTCTTATGTGTTGATAATTTCTTCTCCTGAAAGTTATCAACTTTAATTACATATCAGCGTAACTCCCAACTGATATCCACATCTCCTTGCTCACGGGAGAACTATGTACTTTCATTGATAATTTATTCTCTTTACTTTATCAACTTACCTTCTTATTGATATCCTTATTATCATCCTTTTATTCCGTATTGATAATTTATTTCTCTTTAAATTATCAACTTACCTTATTTCAAGTCGACTGTTTCCTTGTTATCGAATTGATAATTTCGTCTCATGAACATTATCAAACCTTAATCTTTTACTTCTCACCTTATTCCATATGACGCTTTTGTTTACGCTGGTCTCGTAAACGCGTATGTGTATCACGTGCCTTAGCAATTTTATTTTGCTCGATCCTCACTTCTCATGTCACTTACCATTTCTGCCGTATCTGAATAACTATCAGCATCTCGTAACCGTTGTCTTAACTTAGACAAGAGGAGATTGTCCTCTGAATCAGATGCGACGGGAGGGGTGTATAGCTCTGTTTGTTTACTATCTTGCTCTGTTTCGGTACTTGCCACTGGTGGGACAACATACTCAGCGGCTCTGTCATTTATTTTTCTCGGAGCAGGCATGGGCCAGTCTGATATATTAGCCCTCTCTAGATGTTTCGCATACACTTTCCTTACATCGCCTGTAAGTTGGTGTTTAATCGTGTAGGTATAAGAACTATGTTTGGTGACAATGCGGTAGTGACTTTGCCAACGTTTTTCCAACTTACTCTGACGTTGATTGTTGTAGAGATACACCGGGTCACCAACTTCATATTCTTTATCATGTTCATCCCTAGCACGTTTGTCATGGTAAAATGCCTGCTTCCTTCTAGCTTGAGGGAGATTATGTCTTACCTTCACGAAGGCCTCAGGTTGACGCTCCAAAGCTAGTTGATGATGTTGATCACCCAAGTACTTACTCCTGGGACGTAAAAGATTGTCAATAGGTAGTGCAGGGTCACGTGTGTACAAGAGGGAAAACGATGCATATTGATTGCTATCACTCACACCAACTCTATATGCTACCAGAACTTGTGGGAGACTTACATCCCATTTCTCTAGCCTGTCAGAGGCTTGTTTTGACAACATATCATTCATGACTCTGTGGAACCGTTCCGTTTTCCCATTACCTTCTGGATGATAAGTAGATGTGAAAATTTGCTTAATATTCAGATTCTGACATAATGTTTCCATTACTGAATTCTTGAATTCCGTTCCATTGTCCGTCACTATGGTGACTGGACAAGAATGTCTCGGAATCAGTTCATCCAAAATGATGTTGGCAATTGTTTCTGCAGATTTATCTGGAATAGCAAAAGCTTCTGGCCACCCACTATATATATATCAATTATGGTTAAGATATAGCGGTTGCCCTGCAGTGTTGTTGGATAAGGTCCGCATGTGTCAATACTAACCTTTTGAAATGGATATGCCACCTCATCCATTTCCTGCAATGGAGTGCTGTGTTGTTTTAGCATTCTCTCCTTGCATGGTACACATTTATCAATATGACTTAAAACATCACTGTACAGCCCTACCAAATGGTACTTGTTGGTTATGAGCTTGTATGTCTTATCTGGTCCCCAGTGCGCACAGCTCTCGTGAAATTGCTGCAGCACCATGTCCTGATATTTTTTTGGAACCATCAGTCTCAATTGTATTTCTGCCCCCTCAACACAGTAATACAATAATTTATCCGTCATGATATATCTCTTTAATGACCCTTTTGTTGCTGATCCACTCTCCATATCTCGGATTAGGGATTGCAACTGTGGATCATCTCTTTGTTCTTTTTCCATATCTGGCAACATCAATGCAGATTCGTCGTCTGTCTTGACGTCTGACATGTCTGCTATGTTGTCACTTTTCGCATCACGCGTTGCAACTATATTAGAGTTGAACATACCTACCTCTAGCATGTTTTCATCAACTTGTGATACAGGCAGCCGACTCAACATGTCTGCACGTGTGTTTTTCTTACCTTCCAGATACTCAATTGAACAATTATATGCACTAATCTTTATGGCCCACATTTGAATTTTTCTGTTTTTCATTTCAGCAGAAAACAAGTATTTTAGTGGTTCGTGATCTGTTCGAATCACAAATGTAGCCCCTTGTAAATGATGATTAAATTTGAATTTAATTTCAAGTGCGTATACAATCGCGAATCCTTCTTTTTGAATAGTTGCCCATTTTTTTTAATAACGCATCCACACACTGATCACTAGCGTCTGTATATAGTATATACTCTCTGCTAGAATCTGGGTACGCTAAGATCGGCGCTTCTGTCATTATAGTTTTTAATTGTTCAAATGAGTCCTGGCACTCCTTGGTCCAGGTGAATCTGGCATGTTTCTTAGTCAGGGCAATTAGGGGTGTCGCGATTTCAGAAAACTTCGGACAAAACCGCCTATACCACGACACACACCCAACGAATGATCTTATGCCCCGGACATCAGTTGGTGGCGCCATCTTTTGTATAACCTCTACTTTGTTTAGGTCAACTTCTAACACTTTTTAATTTTTGGTTTCATGAATTCACATTTTGACATTTTCAATTTCAGTCCAAATTTTCTTAATCTGTCAAATATATTTTGAAGATGGATCAAATGTTCATGTTCTGTCTCAGAATAAATGATGATGTCATCAAGGTATGCGATGGCATATTCATCACTGATTCCTTCAAGTACATATGTCATCAATTCTTGAAATACGCTCGGAGCGTTGCACAGGCCAAATGGCATCACATTAAAATCATATAAACTTTGTGACAAGCAAAAGCCATTTTACTGCGGTCTTTAGGGTCTAATTCTACTTGCCAGTACCCAGATTTAAGGTCCAAACAGGTGAAATGTTTCTTCTTTCCCATAGATGCTAATATATCATCTATATGTGGTAGTGGCCGAACGTATGATTTTGTAATTTTGTTCAATTTCCGAAAATCAACACAAAATCGTTTTGATCCATCCGATTTTTCAATTAGAACTACTGGAAACGACCATTCTGAATGACTTGGCCTGATTATGTTATTCTTTAACATATCATTCACGGCGTCGTCAATGACTTGTCTCTGATTTATGGCTGTCCGATACGGGCGTAACCTGATGGGCGGGTTATCACCAGTATCTATTTTCATACTCACCGCTTTGGTTCTGCCTAAGTCTTTATCCGTTTCTGCGAATAAATCCTTATTCAGACTAATCAAATGTTGTAATTGATTCTGATACTCTGGGGGTGCAGTTATTTGTCCTACTTCTAACACTGCCTCATCACCTCCCCCCGTCACTGTAGACTCTGAGTCCGCAGACTCTAGATACTCACTTCCTCCGTCGTGTTTACGTCTAGCAATCTCTGATTGGTACTCACCTCCCCAAGTCTTTGGCCCCGGATAGTTGACAGATTGTATACACGACACATTAACCCCTTCTGCTTTACCGACCACATTGCCCTTGCGTAACCTAAATGTGCGGTTTGTGTGGTTACAGATTTGTATGGGGATTTTTTTGATTGCACTGATATTATATACAGTTTTTTCATGTCCTCCGTGTTTTAGTCTGGTATGGCATACGGCAGCTGTATGTGGTGGCAAAACAACGTCTTGGGCTAATCTTACCAAGAAGGCTATGTATACGTCATCTTCCATGCGTATAATTTGTTGGTCATTTGTAAGCTGGGTATTTTCGAAATCCAGTTTAACTTTATTTGTAACCAGAAAATCTCTCCCCAAAATCATATTTTGAGAGACACCTTCTGTTACGTATAAAGGATGTTTCTTATACAATTTTCCTATTTTGAATTTCACATCGGCGATGCCGGCAATTTTTATTTTACCACTATTGACAGTCCGTAGCTTTAACTGTGTATTTTCTAGTAGATCATGACCCTTTAATTTGTGCATAATTCTGTCTGACATGATTGACACTTGAGCACCTGTGTCAATTAAGGCTCGAAATTTTTGTCTTCCAACTGTTATTAGTACGGAGGAGCAGTCTTCTTTGTCTAAATTATCGGGGCTTTTTTTAATTATGGACGTTTCCGTTTAACCCTTTTCTACAGGCTTTTTGCAGGTGACCCTTTTCCCCGCAGGCAGGACATGGTCGCCTGTACGCAATGTGTTTATGGGGGCAATCCCTTTTAAAATGTGTCTCGGCCCCGCAGCACCAGCATCGTCGCGGCTGTGCCTCTACCCTACGTATTGGTCCCGTCGCACCATGGCGACCTGTCGCACCCTTGCCACAAGAATAAGCCCTGTGCCCTATTTTACCGCACCGGTGGCATTTACCATAAAATTTGTCAACCTCCATCGGCTCCCCTACCCTATCGTTTTTGTCTTCATGTTCCGTTTTTCTATTTCGTAATTTAAACCTCATATCTAAATTTAGTTCCCTAGCTGCTAGTTTTACAGCAGCATCCATTGTGTCCGGCTGTTGGCGCATTGATTTCCTGGCTATCGTATCAGATGTCAGTCCGTCCACGAAAATATCTACAAGTTGGCATTGTACCAACTTGTCTGTTATTCTGTCAGGCCACGCGTCTTCCGCGAGTGCAAGCATGCGCTCGGCATATACTTGTACTCCTTCTGTATGTTTTTGACGTGTCCGTCGCAACATTGACAAAGCTTGTTGCGGATTCATCACTTCCCCAAAATATGCCGTTAGCTCTTTTTTTAAGTTGGCCCATACTGTGGGCGAATGGGCAGTAGTATATCTGCCTATAAAATCTGACACCAATCCCTCAGAGCCTGGTATGCTATCCCCACAGCTTCATCCTCATGTTTGGCCATAATTTTTACATGTTTCTCAATGCTTTTAACCCAATTTCTGAACTTTTGGTTTCCCCGGTGAATTTAGAAATTGCGTTATCGCAGTGTGTTTTGCCTAATATACCTGAAATACCCGCTAGTTGGGATAATTGTTGATTTTGTACCTCATTAGCCATTGTTGCTAATAATATTTAGTTCCAAATAATAATAATATTGATACAAATGGCAATTTTATTTATAGCAGCCTAGAATTTAACTGACCTGCAAGTGTATCGAGGTGTTTGTGTCTAGCCAACAATCCCAACGTTGCGTAGCTGTTGTGTAGATCTTGTTTTGTTCCTCCTGGTAACTCCCGTCAGTCTGTCAGCGCCCAGCTCCGTCCTTGATCCCGTCAGTATATATGTCCACGCCCAGCTGCGTCTGGATCCTGATTATTTGTCCTCCGTCTCGTCTCGATAAAAGTGGTGGTTTGATATAGCCACCACTACGTACAATAACTAGTATTTATCCACTGATATTTTCTTTGCCGTGCCAAGTCAAGTCACTTTGTAACTTTCCAACGTTGTTCAACCAAGGTTCTTGAATCGATTTAATTTGCTTTTCAAATTAAAATCCTGTCAGATGGCACCAATGTAAGAGGGTTTTATCCGTGACACAAATCCTGGTCTCGGCACCAGTGTAAACGGGTCCTATTCGTGACACAAAACTCCTCATCACGGGGCCGATGTAACCGGGTGACCTGCGGGACGTTATCTTGGTCACGCGCCGATGTAACAAGTGATATACGCTGACACGCTATCGTCGCGTGTCCCAATGTTCTGGCAAGGCAAACACAACACTGGTGGATAAAATACTGAAGTCTTGAATATATATAAAATATATATTAAGCATGAATGGTTCAATTTTCTCAGTACATAATTGTTAGTACTTTCTATCTCGTTGTATAATTTGTTGATAATTTTGCTGTTGCTTCGGTGATCTACAAGATGTTATATACCGAAGCAATTCCCACTAAACTTGGTCAAAGCTGAAACGTCTCTGTTAGAATACTCCCCAATTTCTCTCCCCAATTTCTCTCACGAAGGCTGTGGGCGCCTTCCTTTATAGCGGATTCTGACGGGCGCGGTCACTTCCTGTAGTGAAATGACGTCTCCACCAATCAGGATCCTTACTTTAATATATACATTGACATTCCTGGGCTGTTTCCCAGAACCGACTCACACGGGCCTCCAGAACTAGGGGACGTCCTGTGTGACAATTAGTACTTGTCGCAGTACCGTCTCCGCCATGTGGTTCACATGTAAACAGCCCAGGACAGCATGTTTATTCTACCCTTTACTTACCGGAACCCCAATTTAGACAACATTGTTACAGTAAGAACGACCACAAAAGTGGTCGTTAATTTTTTCGCTTCCCGAAAGTGTCTTCACTTCGCCGACAGTGGGTTTGCAGACTAAACAGGGCCAAATGTGTGCCTATATAAGTTGTGTATATATATATATATATATATATATATATATATATATATATACACAACTTATATAGGCACACATTATGTTATTTAGGGATTTAGATACCCGTACCAGCTGCATGCAAATGTACTAATCAATATTGTTTATCAGTTATTTTAATTACCGGTATTTTATCAAAGGAATACAATCAATAATCAATCAGTATAGCTGTAATACGTCTTAGAAACATGCAAATATGGCCACTATGATAATTTTTGATCGTTGCATGATCGATTCTGTCCTGTATAACAATATCCACTTATAGCACGATTTCACTTATTGGACCCCGATATAACGATGTTCACCTGTACATGTACATAAATTTAAAACTTTGCATTAATATGTAGAACAATTCAAAAAAAGTTTGGAGTGATGGTGCATTATACATTTAGAAGCAATTTGCCTCTTTTAAAACCAAGTGATATAACTAGACTATCTGTGATTATAAAAGAAAACAAAAAATGCCAACAGAGGATACAGCCCCATGCCCAATTTTAAAACAATATTTCCACCAAATCGTCCAGAAAGTTCTAGAAGCTTATAAGTCAATATATCCTTCACATCTTTTAGTAGGCCTATTCATTTTTTAGCCCGCATTATAATTTTAATTAAAAAAGGTGGGCTATTGCAATTGAAGTTCGGAGTCGTCGGCGTTGACATTTACTTGTAGGCACGATAACTTGAAAAGTTTTTCATGTATCCTTCCCAAATTTGTTATGAATGTTACAAATGACCAGTTCCCGGACAAGTTCAATGATGGCTGAAAAAAATTCAAAATAGCAGATTTATTGCAATTTTTCGCATTTTACGTCAATAATTTGACCTTGTGGGCACGATAACTTGGAAAAAAATTGTATGTACCCTGTTCAAATTTGTTATGCCTGCTACTAATAAACAGTTCTCGTACAAATTCGATAATGGTTAAAAAAAAAATTAAAATGGCCGATTTATTGTGATTTTGGCTTTTTACATCAACAATTTGCCCTTGTGGGCGCGATAACTTGACAAATTGTTCATGTATCCTTCCCAAATTTGTTGTGCATGTTACAAATGAACAATTCCCAGACAAGTTCAATAATTGTTGAAAAAAAAATCAAAATGGCCGATTTATTGTGATTTTTCAAATTTTACGTCAATGATTTGACCTTGTGGGCGCGATAACTTGAGCAAATTTTCATTTATCCTGCTCAAATTTGTTATGCATGTTACTAGTAAGTAGTTCTAGGACAAGTTCGATAACGGCAGAGATTTTTTTCATTAAATAACTTTGAATTAATAACTTCTTAAGTTCAATAATGGCGGCGTATGTGGTGCAACAAAAGGGTACCGGATATTGAATTACAAAATTCACAGCAATTCAGGTTAAAACCGCTGGCAATTTTTTTCCAAAGAATTTGCTAATTTATGTAGAAATGTTCTAAACTCATAAACATGCCGGGTCACTGAAATTTAAGATTCACCAACCCCCTCGAGACAAAATCACTGACCCAAAATTTAAAAAAAATGGTGTTGTCTTAGTGCATTCTGAGGCACTTTGAGACTGAAATTAGAGAAATATACTTTTAGGCTGCCTTCTTTTCTGTTCTGAACGATCACCGTCTGGCTGGACCGTTGCTATGGTGTCAATTATCGACCCTGGATACAGATTACCGGTCTCGGGTCGGTGAGTCGACTTTAAATCCTTCACTGTAAAAATAAAAGTTTTATACAATTCACTTTTAGGGTGCATTCGCATGGTGTAGTCATCTGGCATTATATGAGAATTATTATTACTTAGACACTAACTGATTGGACTTTCTTGTTCGGAAGGAAAGAAAGTTTTTAGGGTACTTGCCCCCCCCCCCCCCTATTTAACACTAACATGCGGCATCTGTTGTGACAGTCTCTGAAATTTAAAGTGCTGCAAATTGAAGCTATTGCCCAAGAGGCCACTGTCGGTAATTTTTTACTCGCCCCCACCTAAAATTGGTTGCCCCAGGCAATCGGGCAACCGTTAAGGTCGCGCCCTGTTACTGTTACCCAGCACAGTGTACCACATATCAGGCAATCGAAAATGAAATAAATTGATCCAAGTAGACATTTTTCAGGGTGCACATTTCTCTGATCTCAAGTTTGACTCACCAGTTGGAAGTCAAAACATAAAGTGGCGCACAGTTTAGGTTAGCAAACATTGTCATCGGGTTACATTAATGTAACGGCTAACGCACACTTGCATAAGCTGCTGACATATATCACTTGATCGTCCCTCCGGCATGGTGTGAGCGGAAGTGTGCTTATGAACACTGACTGGTGCCTCCGGTGTATTCCTTTCGGTATAGTGATCTTTTGGTATAGTAATCTGATTAAAACAAAATTATATAGGAGGGCCTACTGTAATTATGCATAATGCCACCCTGCCATAATGGCAAAAAATGGCAGAGACCCAATGTTGTCATTATATCGAGTTAGTACTGTATTTCATTATATTATCACCTACTGATTTAATGAAATATTACCCCTTAAAGCGCTGAATTTTTTTATGTAAATCATATAAACCAAAGGGGTTTTTTTCAATTTGAAATTATCATAAATGTCTTAGTTAGCTCTTTCCGGTTCATTTCAATACCTATGTTATGGTTCCATGACCATTACAAGTATGTTTACTCTCACAGTGCGGGTATCAACTTAAGTCGTCAGAATCTGACGTCTACAGACATCAGATTTTGACGATTAAAGTCGATACCCGCGCTGTAAGAGTTAAGGAATGACTCTATGCCACTTCCGAAAGAAGTTGAAACCGGAGGCCATCCCTTCACTCGATCTTGGGAAGGATGAAAAGAAGCCACCAGCAGGGGATCATCCCTATGCTAGTGGAGCCTGCGGAGCCCGAGAGAAGAAGACACCTAAACGAATGGCCTTCATGAAACGGCGTAATTTAGAGGATTGATCTTATTTTGCGCTTTACATAGTAAAGCGTTTATTATGAACATATCAAGAAGCCAAAATAAAAATTATGGCTTTGGGCTGATTGTTTTTAATCATGTTTAAAAAAAAATGTGTTACGCATTTCCCAGTTACTGTCCAAAATAAGAAACACCGGAACGATTGATAAACGCTCACATTCCATGCATGGTATGTTCATATCATAAATAGAATTTTGGATGGTACATGACCTTGGGTTGTGTCGCTTTAAGTATAAATATATTTAACTGTTGAAGCGCTGAATTTTCTATAAACCATGAAAACCATAGGATTCTTCCCAATTTGAAATCATCACAAAGTCTTAGTCAGCTCTTTCCGATTCATTTGAATACCTATGTTATCGGCCAGAATAAATATTTCATTTTTACAGTGCGGGGATCGACTTTAGACATCAGAATCTGACGACTACAGACGTCAGATTCTGACGACTAAAGTTGTTCCCCGCGCTGGAAGGGTTAATATGTAAAATTATCTGGTGAAATTATCATAATCTTCCCACATGCCATGGATTAATTATATCTTGTCCTTACCATATCTGTTATATACTTTCTATTACAGCTACATGTTTTGATTATGCAAGGCAATATTATAGAATTATAATTGATGATAATTTTGTAATCTAAGATACCGCAGCTTATGAAGCAATATAATGAAGATGCAGATGATGACATTAGTGAAGCAGAGTCTGTGGGTGAAAGTCCATCTGATGACCATGGCAATGCGACATCTGCTAGTGTGAAAGCCTTTCCAAAGGAATATTCAGTTGGATGCCAAACACCAACATGTGATGTGAGGCAATTAAATTTTGCTTCATATATACAAAAAACAATAAATTCAAAATTATTTAAACATGTTCAATTCTTTTTTTTCACTTTAAAATTCATATTTACACAAATATACACCTTTCTCAATAACAACACGCCACACAGTGAGCAACGTCGAACTGTTTTAATCAGACAACTGTTACACACTGTTCAATGACAACACGCCACACAGTGAGCAACGCCGAACTGTTTTAATCAGACAAACTGTTCACGCGCAAACTCGTGCAAGCAGTCTATTGTATGCAATGCTTCACTCTGTAATGATTGGGCACTGTTTAATTAAAAAAACAGTATCCAAGGACCAAGTGTAATGCATGCATTTATTATCATGCTTCATTCTTATTTTCAGTTTCTACATTTTTGTATCTTTGTTTTGTTTATAAATTCAACTAGAATTAACTAAGTTATTAGACTTATTTTCCTTTGTGGTCCTTGAATAATGATTAGAAAACCCATAATAACTAATACATATTTCCCTCCGGGATGCACTTGTAGAAGTGCAGTAAAATTTTACCAGTTTACAATGTCCATTAAAAACCAACTTAGTAGAGATAAATGTTTAAAACTAATAGAAAACCCTACTATACAATTCAAAATGACAATATTAATAATATATCATAACTAAGTTGTAAATTCTGAATCTTTATTTATTATTTCACAGCGTAAAGGCTTCAATGTGCAAGTTCGGCCACATTACCGATCTAAAGGATGCCAGACCCCTATGTCCTGGGGTAGATGTGGCGATCCGGCTGTTAGGCCTGTGACACAAGGAAATCGTGGACGATGACATGATAGATGCGTCGGACACGGAAGAAATGAAAACTGGAAAAGAGACATCTGATTCAGATTGGCTCCCAAGCGACGAATCTCTCTCTTCTGGCGAAGAGGTCTCATCGTAAGCCCACTTTTGCTAACAATTGATTTTCCTTAAATACTAACATCCAGTGTGTTAACATGGAAATTAGCCACAGTCAGAAATTAAAATATTTGGAGTCTCGGCATGACACTAATTTTGTTTTTTAATTTCAACTTAAATATTCAAAATTGATAATCTGTAAATTATATCATAAGTGAGAAAAAAGATATTATATCTGCACCATTTCAGTCAAAATAGATGTAAATATTGCTGATTTATTGTTCATCTGACCACTTTTTTTGAAGCACGAATAAGGGTAGAAAAAATTTGTTTTCTTCATTAGGTTGGAGGAGATCACAGAGAAGAGTGAAACGATCTGTTTCACTTCCATTGCCTGCCTTCGGGTTCTCCTTTTGCTGTGCATGACTTGTAGAGCCCAATGCAGGGTATTTCTGAAATCAACAAAGGGAACACTTTTGACTTTGGTACAGAAGTGTCCTTTGGGGCATAGCTATGTCTGGTGCACCCAGCTCCTAAACAACAATGACAGAATGCCTCCGCTTCACTTAAAGCTGGCTTCAAGCATTTTCTCTAGGTACCCAACATATGAATCAGTTGATTTATTTTACCTTTTGGTTTTTACGGTTCGAGTTCTAGTTACGTTGTATTCCTTACTACAACTTACAAAAGTCATAGAAGATTAGCTTGCTCTTGGAGTTTGTGGGTGCAAGTCCCGCCATGATTCAAAATAGTCGGGTGGAAAATATGACGTAACTTCTTGAACAGTAAATCAGTTGTCATAATGGCAACTTGTTGAATTTCGTAATTGAATTGCAAGTTACTTCCTTTGGACAATAACATCACAATTCCATTTTTTGGTAATTTACCACAATAGGAAGATACTACATCTGATTGTAAATACGCGCGTGAACCTACTTCAAGAAGCAATGATGCTGTCAAGTATGATCCTTCATAGCTCTCCACTATGTAACTTATAGTGAAGTGTGGCTTTTGCTACATACTACACATGGTATCAGCGACAAATAACGATTACTGTCTTATAAATGTTGAGCTCCATTCTGACAACATGTATTCCTTTTCTATTTTGTACAGTATTGCATCGCGAAAAGTTATGCTATCTTGAAATTGATTAGCGAAATATTCATACATGCATGATATTGATAAAGTGTAAATTAGGCATTAAAGATGAAAATTCCTAATCATTAATTTTTGCAGTAAAGTTTGCCTAAAACATCGACCCAGTCTTATTAACCATTATAATATTACAGATAAAATAAGCTGCTCATAGCGGGTTAATTGTCAGTACTAGTATAACTATTTATCAGATCAGGTTTGACTAACATTTTTTTTTATTTTTCAGTGTTTTTTTCAAGGTGAAGTTATGTTTTATTTTCTAAAAAAGTCATTGAAGATTAGCTTGCTCTGTGGAGTTGCGGGTGCAAGTCCTGCCATGATTCGGGAAGTCTATATATGGAAATATGACATAATTTGAACATTGATTTCCAGATATTTTTTGTATAATGGTTTTATTATAAGGCAATTTCACGATGTCGGACGTACGTGACTTTCGCACACTTATTACATGCCTGGTGCCCAAACCCGTGTTGAAGTAGAGTACAGCAATCAACATATCTTGTTTTCAACATACATTTTCTACTGATGAACAGATAAAATAAGCTGCTCATAGCCCAGTCACAGTGCACATAATACAAACAGGTGTCAAATTGTGTAATATGTTATCAATCATGTCAATGCCAAATAGTGTTTAAATGCTCAAGATCAGTGCAATTTTATAGCAATGTCGTTCTGTTTCCTGGTAATACAATTATTGATTCCCAAAAGTTGACAAGTTTTCTATGAAATTGAAATATAAAAATTGGAATCAGGCCATCCAAAATTTTTCACACACAGGTTGACACTTTCATGGAATTGCCCTATATAGTAATATAGCGAAACATTACTTGTACAAACCATTTAAATCTATTACATAAACTATGTCATCTATACTACAAAAATATATATGAATATGATGTTTGCATTAAAACTTTACTAGTGTTAACCGAATATTATTAGGATTTCCACTTGAGATGAATATATCCAGAACCAATACTATACATTCAATTTCAAATATGTTTTCCTACAGTGGCACAGGATTCACGGAAGGGCTAAACATATTCCGGCAACTGGGAGTACCTATGATTTTAAGGAGGACATATATTGTCAGGTGTTATGTCATTCCTGCAGTGAACAAGGTGTGGGGAAGCCACCAGCGAGATCTGCTCCAGAAGTGTCAGGAATGCCCGGTGAATTTGGCGGGAGATGCCAGGTTTTGCTCTCCAGGCCACACAGCTAAGTATGGTGAATACACCTTCTTGGATGTAGACAACACCAAGGTGATACATCTGGAATTGGTACCGGTAAGTCATTGGTTGAACAGGCTGTTTGCAGACTGGGGAATATTTACATACAATTAACATGATACAATCTTCAAGTGAACATATAAAAACATGTACAAGGAATATAACTTTTTTTCGAATCGCATCGAATAGATAACCTATAGAAATTTAATTTCTAATTTGCTTTGCTTTTGTGATTAGAAGCAATTTTCATGCAGTAATGTGTCAACATAAGTCAATATTTTGTGGCATATTTTCAAACTAAATTTTTGTGAAATAAATATATGTCAGAAGAACATTAAATATAAATATTTTAACCTAAATATAAATTACAGCCATAGTGAGAGTGGCCCTTAACCAATTTAGTAGCCAAAGCTGAATTTGTAATAGCCAAATTTGGCTGGCTGTTGCCAATTACTACTTGACCACTGACTAGGACCAGCACTGCAGTAGATAATGGACAATATCATCCCTCAAAATAAACATGCCTGAAACCGTGTTTTTGTATACTGTTACAGCAGCACAAGGTAAAAACTAGACCTAACCTGGGCTAATGCACAATTTTTTAAAAAACAAATTTAGCTGTCAATAAAACACACAATTTGGCTCTAGTGTTAAGAGGTATAACAGCTATTGGGTGAGATAGGTAATGATGCCTAAGGTTTTTTATGGTTCACCTTCGTAACGGAGTTATTCACAAAGAATCGGGATTAAAGTGTTTATTAAACCTATTGATGGACCATTATATTGTATAAATATTTTTTAAAAGATCCAATATATAATATATGACTAAGTACGTAAAATAAATATATCATTTCTTTATTTTGATCTATTCCTGTAAATTAAAGTTCATAGAGGTTATGAAAAAAAACCGGTCTTACCAATTAATTGCAAGGAAATGTAGATGTCCAGGAAATCAATATTTTCTAATAAAATTGATATATAGTAAACTAACTATAGTAGCCTACGACTGGTATCATGATACAAATATACGCCAGCCGATGTATTTTAGGCTGTTATTTCATCACAATACTTGCATTTCAGGGTTATGATGTCGGAAATGTTTGAAGGGGTAGATTTTGGGAGGTTCGCATATAGTTGTTGGAAAAGAGGTATATTCTGGGAGGGATGGGTAGATTCTGGGAGGATGGCATATAGTTGTTGAAAACGGGGGTATATTCTGGGAGGGAGGGGTATATTCTGGGAGGGTCGCACATATGAAGTTGTTGAAACGGGGGTATATTCTGGGAGGGAGGGGTAGATTCTGGGAGAGTCGCACATATAATTGGTTGAAAAAGGGGGTATATTCTGGGAGGGTCGCATATAGTTTTTGAAAAGGAAGGTATATTCTGGGAGGGAGGGGTAGATCCTATATTATGGGAGCGTCGCATACAGTTGTTGAAAAAGGAAATATATTGAAAAATGGAAGGTTAGATTCTGGGAGGGTCGCAAAATATTGTAATTGTCGAAAAGGGAGCTATTTCCGGGGAGGGAGAGATAGATTCTGGGAATGTCGCACTTAGTCGTTCAAAGGGAGTATATTCTGGGAGGGAGAGGTAGATTCTGGGAGGGTCGCATATAGTTGTTCAAAAGGGGGGTATATTCTGGGAGGGTGGGGTACATTCTGGGAGGGTCGCATATAGTTGTTGAAAAGGGGGGTATATTCTAAGAGGGAGGGGTAGATTTTGGGAGCGTCGCTAATAAAGGGGGGTATATTCTGGGAGGGAGGGGTAGATTCTGGTAGGGTCACACATATAAATTGGTTGAAAAGGGATTATATTCTGAGAGGCAGGGGTTGATTCTGGGAGCCGAATACACTTCACATAATCACTATAAAAGGGGGGGTAAATCCTGGGAGAGAGGGGTGTATTTTGGGAGCCACTGTAATATACCCCGGGGTATAGTTTAGGATCTACCCCGGGGTAGATTATGGGTCACCCGCAATCTACCCGGGTATAATTTTATTCTGGGAGGGAGTATATTTTCAGACTTTACACTGTCCGACAATATATCTTGCATACTTCAAGGAAACCAAGGAAAATATATTTCAACGGAAACATAAATTTATTTATTTATTTATTTATTTGACTTCCAGTTAAGAACATGCAAAAATGGTACATTATAATTATTATTATCATTTTTTGAACATGGTATTAACTTTGGTTGACGGGAACAGATCGAGACGACCTCTACAATGCCTGTCAACCATATAAGTGAATTAAAATTATAGAATAAAATAATATCCATTGTTTAAAATAGCAAAAACAATTTAAAAATGTACATAGTATAGATTATAAAGTTTACTATTTGTACACATAAAATAAAATAACCGACAATTGTCTGTCATCTGTTTCCCGCACCAAAACCAGAGATAAAATAGCTTCACTGTGCTCTACACCGTGTAGCAAAAAAGGACACTCTGGAAAGCGTAGAAACCTAATTAAAACCTCTTAACCTCTTAATTTCAACATAGGCCTACATACATCCCTAAATAAAAGTAATACTATAAACCTAGAATACATCTACTGACGTCAGCTCATATAGCCGTCGCGCAGCCGAAATATGCTGAGTAGTACCACATATGCAATTTTAGACTGGAGGAAAAATAATCCCAAACTCAAGAAGTAAAATCTGTTGATTAGAGATCTTTGAAATTCAGCATAAGGACCCACTTGGTCTGGAAACAATGGCTACTGAAAAATCACTAAACCTAAAAATAAAACAGAAAAAAGACAAATAATAAATTTGAGGGGAACAGCCATCCATGCCATGTGGTAATACTCTAAGTCAGATCATGACAAGCGTGATCATGTATAGTGATGTCGGTCTGCTCCGAACAGTATCAGAGACTGTCTCCGGCCTGAATTCGAGCCAGGCAGACAACACAATGCAACATTCGCAGATTATCGTTCATAGGTCGATCACTTAAGGTACCATTTGTGCTAAATATATAGATATATATTCAGTACACGAGTATAAGTAAGGCAGGGCGGTTTGTCATCTGCCAACACATGCGTATCGACAACGGAGCCCTCCGTCCTTAGTCATGAGTGGCTGGTGACAGCTCAAATAGCCGTCTCACAGCCGATTCAAATTGCACAGGTAGTTTAAGACAAGAAATGTTCCGCTATGTTCGACAATTCACACAAGCACAAGCCAGGCTCCAGGTACATCGATTATTCACATCAAATAAGCTCACCATGGCGAGATATAATTCATTCAGGTTCTTCTTAAAAATCTGCAAGCTACTAGCATCTCGGATAACAAAAGGTAAAGTGTTCCATAAGCGAACAGTGCGATAAAAATACGTACATTGGAACTGAACAGTCTTGCACAGAGGTAATTTGAATAGAACACCCTGTTGAGCAGATCTGAGGCCATTATGCGGACAAGCTAACTCAAAATTACTAGAGTAATCACAAGACAGTTTACCGTGAAGGTAGCTGTATAAAAAACACAAGTCGATTATTTCTCGACGGAAGCACAAAGGCAAGATAGATAATGCTGTGCATCTTTCGTGATAGGGTGAAACATAATCATTGAGAATGAATTTTGAAGGAAGCTTGACGTTGCACCCGTTCTAATTTGATTATGTCTTTAACATGATTGGGACTCCACATCGGACTACAGTACTCAAGAATACTTCTGACATGGGCCAAATATAATTGGCGCTTAACATCAATGGGGCTATTAAAGCCAACAGAACGTTTTATCATTCCTACCATAGAATGGGCTTTTGATGAAACAGTTTTCACATTCTCACACCAAGATAATTTACTAGTAATGGTTATTCCAAGATCATTAAATTCAGTTACTCTAGATAAGATATTATTATCAATGGAGTAGTCAAAATCTATTTTTACTTTACGGCATATCGACATGAATTTACATTTTGATATGTTGAAGTTCATTCTCCAAATTTTGCTCCACAGAAACAGTGCATTAAGATCATTCTGAAGGGAAAGTACATCTTGTCTTGACTTTATATTTCGATAAAGTTTGGCATCGTCAGCATATAATTTCATAAATGATGTACAAACATCGCGGATATCATTTATGTATAAAACAAATAATAGTGGTCCAATAATGGAACCTTGCGGTACACCTGATGTTACAGGTAAAGGTGATGATACCTGACCTTCTATCATAACTGACTGATACCGACCTTGCAGATAATTTTCAATCCACTGCAATAAGTTACTGCCAAAGCCAAATGTTTTAGGCTTGTGAACTATCAGGTCGTGCGGTACAGAATCAAAGGCTTTAGCAAAGTCAAGAAATATAATGTCTGTTTGACTTCCAGAGTCTAAATTTCTACTGATATCAGAATATGTATCAATTAGTTGTGTGGTAGTAGAGCGATGTTTCATAAAACCATGTTGAGCCGAATTAATTTGTGGACTGACAACCGGATAAATGTGATTAAAAACAAGTCGTTCCATAACTTTACTCACACTGTTGAGAAGTGATATTGGTCTGTAATTATCGACTTTGCATTTCTTGCCTTTTTTGTGAATTGGTACAACATTTGAATACTTCCACACTTCAGGTAATGTACAAGTTGACATACTGAGGTTAAACAGTGTGGTTAGAGAGGGGGCTAATTCATCGGCACACTCTCTCAACACCTTTAGGGGTATGTCATCGGTACCAGAGCCTTTGTTAACATCTAACCCTTTCAGTACATTGATTACATCAATTTCAGAAAAAACTATATTAGCAAGCATGTTGTCTGACTTAACTGAAACAGCAGGTAGAGCAATTCCTGTTTTTGGAGTGGAAAATACAGAGTGAAAATAATCATTAAACATTTTTGCTTTATCAGCGGCGTCAGTGACATCGTTTTGGCCATCAGATACCACTGCAGGTTTTTGGCGAGAATTGGTATTCAGACGACAAAATGTCCAGAAGCGCTTAGCATTATTCTTCAGTGATAGGGCTAGATCAGACATAAAACTGTTACGTTTATCTCTGAGCATTAGTTTTAATTTGTTTCGCAAATATTTAAATTTGTTCCACATCTGTACATTGTTTGTTCGTTTGGCTGCAGCCCAAGCAGTGTGTTTACAGTTATGCATGTGTCGTACTTCACCATCCATTCATGGATGTTTAGAACTATTTTTCACTGGTACCCGTGGTATACATTGATTAATATGTTCAGTGACTGTTGAGCTCCAGATGGACCAAGCTTCGTTCATATGGGTAGAATGATTTAGTGAAGTATTGAGGGACCTATTACTATTTGTAATCAGTGATCGCAGAGCACTAAAGTCAGATTGTTTAAAATTATACACTACTCTGGGTATTTTTCGCATTAAGGTATAATACAGAAGTTCGATTGTCAGTACTATTTATACTTTTGTAGTTCCGCCTTGATGCATTTGTGCTTGTGGGAATTTTTGGCGTACCTGGAACACTGGCTAGGGATGGAGAGTTAGTGCAGTTTTTTCCGGCACACTCATCTTGGCCGGATTCCTATTTGTTTGGGCACCGATTCGCCTTATGTATTAGTATTCTCAATATGCTGCGTTTCCCAGGCTTGACTGTTAGTTCTAGCATAGATAATAGTAAATCTATGGTTCTATGACAGAACGAATACGCGAGCACCAGTTTGCGAATCCAGTACCATCTAGCCCTACTAGCATATTACACACATTTCTGACAGGGTGGTTCTGTGCAAAGTCTAGAATTCTGCAACAAATATTTTACAGCTTTAATATGTTGCCGGATTATCAATGGAAATCGTCCTGTGTCACCATATATTGCAGGAGTGTGTGTTTTCTTTCTAGCACCAATGGTTGATTTATTAAATTTTAGATGTTGGCCTTTTTTTTTAGTCATCAACATTATCGCAGGTATACCTTATATCACCTCCATAACATACAAAGTAAGGTCTGTATCTGACAATTAAAAACCTTGAACGCAATAGCATAGACAAATTGCACGTGATGTTCTAATAGAAAGTGTTAAAAAAAACGAATATAGTTTGAGAGTTCAATTTTGGGATGTATCACGTTTTAAAATTTGCTATTCAGTTCTTCTGAAAACAACCGCGTTGTTTTATCTGCCCAGAGCAGACCACAATGACAAGTCCCAAAATGGTTACGGCGTTCGTACGAGTTTTTTTGACCGATGCTTTAACATATGTTTATTTCGCTAATGGAGTGATAAGTTACGCGACATTGGACCAACTGAATCTGTATAGTGGTCTACATGAGATTTGCAAGTAATCCCTGAGACTATTAGCATGATTATTCATCAGTAATTTTTCGCCTATTTTATTGCTATTGAAATGTTATTAATCGTTTGCTGTTTTGCTTGATAAATCAGTCACGACATTGTGGTTCATATCAGTGCTACCTAATTATACCACTGCTGTCGAAATTAGAAGATACAAGTGACGTTTACCAGTATTTGTTCGCCCAGCCTAATGTGCATCAGCTTACAATAATGTAATGCTTCAAAAATTAAATTCAGGTGAAAATGAGTAGGTACATTTTAGGCCAAGAGTATATAAGGGTATATATGAGTGAAAGCTGGAACAAATGCATAACAAGCTAAAGATTTAATAAAATTTTAGAAAATTGTCCCATACAGCATACTGAATGTCCCCAGGAATCCACCCTGGGCCTATTGAGAAATTCAAGATGGCGTGCAAGATGACCTCCGATTTCACTATTTGTCATATCTCGGGTTTAAATCATCATAGAAATGTAAATAAATAGTTTAAACATAAGTTTTTTAGGGGCGAAGTATTTGATTTTTTTACTGCTTACATTAAACAAAATGAATACCAACATCTGTCGATTTATACAAGCAACCACTCGTACCCCAAAAAAAATCTAACCAAAGTTTTTCCAGTGTTTTTTTTACCTATGGGATGTACTTAATAGCAGGAAAAAAGTCTATCCAAATCTGACTAACGAAATGGTGTTATGACCACAAAAGCAGGAAATTGATATGAATGATTTTTTAGTGTAGAACTGTTGTTTTATATCTACTAAAAAGTATCAAGTGTGGTAAAATTCACTGGTACAATGTATTGATGTCCGAATTTCAGCCATACATTCTTCCTTTAATGTTCACGAGCAAAATCTAACATCGATTACGATGAAAAAACTATTTTTTATAGACTAGTTTTACATTTATAACTACACAACACGCAAATGTGTTTAAGCACGAAAATTACATAATAAAAACAATTCTACATTTTTCAACTCTTAAAAACAGAACAATAAAAAGTGACTAGTGTCATTGATGATGGTTTACAATTATTTAAAAATAAATTTACATGTCTATGTAATGCCTAAAAAGTTTATGCACAAGCATTTACATCCATACCAATCAGCACTAGAAAATTGGCTCAACATACATATTATTTCTTTAAAAAAAAAACACAAGTTGCCGGTAAATTGGCTCAACATACATAAATTTCTTTTTTAAAAAACACAAGTTGCCGGTAAAAAATCTAGCCAAACAATGGATATTATAATTGATTATGCAATGTACAATTGTTTATGACTGATATCGCGTTATATTTAATTATGTAATTTGTATCCCTTTATTATGTCTCCCCTCTAAAGAGGTGGAGACATATTGTTTTACCTCTCACCACTCAGTTGTTCGTCCAATCAGTTTTGTGTCTGTGCGTTCTCTCCGTCTATCGAGCAGGTGGGCAAACACGAGAAGTTGACCCAATGCCGGGCTATTGTTGGCCCACCGTCTACGACGCTGAGCCAACATTAGCCCAGTATTGGATTACTATGTCGTGTTTTAAGCCACGCTGAATGTGGGCCAGCGTCACAGACTGCGGGCCAGCATTAACACCAGCCTTTTTTTATTTGAATAGGCCTAAAAATCTGAAGAACAAACAAAAGACGGCAACCAGACATACTGGCACCTTAGGGTGCGGGTACCCAACAAGCTTCAGTGCTGACTCACGTTGGTCCACTGTCAACCACGTTGGCTCAGAATTAGCACAATATTGTTTCAACGTCTACAGTTTGCTGGGTATAATAAAGGGAGATGTCACAACAGGTTTATACTTTATGCGGTGCCACTGGCGACGACGTTTGTCCAACTTTGAAACAACATAGGGTCAACATTTGTTCAATCAGCCACTCACCAGAAATCACAATAGTGTAAAAAAGAATCATAATGCTGAAAGTCATGTTGTTTTACAATTGGGGATGATTAGGAAGGCCTGCAGCCTAAGATCTAACATATATTATGCGAAAAATTATGTTCTTACTTGTAGTTTATTAGATTTTCGAAACATTCCAAAACACTCCACAATGTTTTGTGTTTACTGGGTTGAAAATGAAATGAATCGGGTTTTAGGCCACCTTTGTGCACATATAGGCTATACTAGGCCAGGAGAACCTCCTGATGATGGTGAGATGATTGAGATGACACTGTCTTCCAAACACAGGATTTGAAATTCGAGCCCTGGCGGTATGAGGCCGAGCACGCTACCTCTCGGTCACGGAGGCTCCCCACAATACTTTCACACGTGGATGGGGAAGAAACTTTTTGTTTCTTTTAAACCGCCGAGACCGGGAACCGAACATCAAACTCTGGCGTGAAAGGCAGCGGTGCTAACCACTACCCTAGGGCCCCCGCCCAATGGGTTAAACGCAGCCCAGCAAACACGAGGCGTTGAACCAGTGCTGGTTTGATGTTGGGCCAGCGGCGCAGATTGTGGGCCAGCATTAAAACAGCATTGGATCAACGTCATGTTTGCTGGGAGTGTTGACAAGTGTTTCCCACCAAAACAGAATAATAAATTCCGCTTAATACATCATCTCTACTGTCCACAGGAGACATTTAATAATATTAATTACAAAAGCCATTGACACTACATCTATTAGCTATCAACCTTTATGGTTATGCTGATGGAGGGGATATATATCCGGTGTTTTGTTTACAACAATAAAGTACAATTCTGTGAAGCTCAATGACCTTGACCTCATTTGTTTTCACCGAGCTGGCTGAGACAAAAAAGTATGGGAGAGGTAGTGTTATATAACATTGTTTAAACCCAGAGACGTCACTGCGTTTCACAGAATAGAGATAATTATAAGAGCGTAAATCAGCTCAAGCATGTAGGGAATGCATCCACCCCTGTCGACAGTTTGGGTGTGACATAACGGGTGTCACAGGGGACTGTCTCCAGGGGGTGGTGTTGTGATCCCCCGGTTAACTCGTTTGACAGCTACCCCTATTAGTGTTCAGTGGGTTCAATCAGCGGGGTGTAAACACAACTCATAACAATATATCTTCACATTTGGTCAGATGAACATTTATTAAGTCCGATCACATGAACGACCAAACCAATCAAATAAAGAACAAAGAAAAACCTGCAAATACAAAATGAATGTCAGTAACAATACCGGTACAAGCTTGAATTTAAATGTCTTATTTAAATTCATTTGTTTAAACATGGATGATAATCAAACTCACCCCACTTTAGAATCGGCAGAGTCCGGTGGCTGCCTAAGCTGCCGAGCAGTCACACAAATCACAATATCTAATTTCACTCCGCCCATGACGCTGTAACAGTGAGCACTGGTATTAACATGTTCACTCGTCATGGGCGTCATAGCCTCTGCCACACGGGGCCACCATTCATTCCCCTGGGGTTTCTAATGAGACATGCTTGGAAAATTTGAAGGTACGCACTTGCGTACCTTACGTATGCCTTCTGATGCGCAGGCGCAAACCAGTCATTTTGGGGTCAGGGTCTGGTAGCTGACCAATGAATTCATACTTCAAAATAACGTCAAAATATCCAATCCATTGCTAGGGGGGGGGAGGGGTTCTTCTATACAGTTCTCAGTTGGGTAATTCAATCTTCTTTTCTTCTTGTATACGTGTACATTCTCAAGCAGGGCTCGAACCAGATAAAGTGTCACTGAAATCGGCAAAATTGTTTGTGATAGGTAATCAAATAATTTAATTTTAGATGGGCCTGTATATTTCCCATAAATAAATACGTTTTTCAACATTTAAAGAAATTCGACCACCAAATGAATGGAATATACTAACAAACCAGGCAGCAGAAAAAGGGTGAACCCTTCAAGCGCTAAATTAAATAATTTAATTTTTTACTCACTTGAAGTTGTGTCTCGCTACCGCGAACCACAACTCCAACTGGGCGAAAAATATTTGTATTTGTTCAATTTGAGACCAAATATTTGCAATCTTTATTTTTAAACACAAATTAAGAAAACAAATTTAAAACGACTAATTGTCGTGGTTAACGTGTGGCTCTTCACGAAATTAATGTCGATACACAGGTTTCAACCTAAACCTGACGAGGGCTGTCAAGCCAAATCTAATGATCACGCGAAATCTAATGATCTTCCGGTCTCGGAGTAGATCTCGCGGGATTTCGTCGGAGGTTATACGTACTGTGTCACATAGAGAATGCATAAGCTGTAAATAATATTCATTTAATGAATAGAGACAACCAGCTAATTATACATGTATTCTGGCGAAATTAGATGAACGCTGACCAGCGCTATACATAGTTAGCTGACTGGCGAAATTTGATGACCACTGACCAGCACTATGCATATAGTTAGCATATAGTTAGTGTGCTTCAATATATCAAATGACACTTACTTCTCCACTTCCACTTCGCGATGCCATGAAACCCAGCCAGCAAGTGCCAGCTGAATCAATTTCTCTGCAGTTTCAGTCATGTACACAACATCAACATGGTGGGCAGAGAAAACTGTCTTGTACATCGCAATGAGGCTGGAATAACCTTGGTAAGCTACACGATGAAATTTTCTGAAAAAGGTGAGGCACATGTGCTTATGGAGAAGTGGGAAAGATCAGTGCTTGATATTAACACCATGCTGTCATTGCGCTGAGAGTGAAATACCAAGGTCTGTATGTATGTCGCATTCAGTGTTTAACTTACTATTAGAACAGAAAACGGTTGATCATTGAGCTATTAACCCTTGTGACCGTATATATACGTTTTCAAGCAAATAAATAAAACACCACTAAAATGTGTAGCATATCTTGTGGTGAATGCTGAGTTAATGAAATAATTTAATTTGGGGAAGGTCTATTTTTCATAAATATTTTTTTTATTATTATTTATTTGAAGCCAGCAATTCCAGCTTGAAACGAATGAAAAATACTCATAAACAATTCAGCAGCATACTGGTTAACTTTCAAAAGCTAATCATGTTACTATCACAAACATATTTCTGAGCGCTGATCATCCACATGAAGATGAAAATTAAAAGAAGCATACCAGAATTTAATCAGTTGTGCTATTAGATTAATCAGTGAACAAAAATATACCAGATATAGTGTGACAAAAACAATACTATTGAACTCAGTTGATATAGTTTCATTTATTTTGTTGTGCATATATTTATTACAAATTGATCATTACGAAAATGTACTTGGTACTTGGTAATTGTATCAAAGTACATGTCAAATGTACTTGTAATGTAAAACAGTATATTTGAAGAAAGCATGTACTTGCACTTGATCATTGTCAGTGTACTTGTACGAAAGTCCCATATAGATGTACCTGCGCCCTTCAACCCTGCTATACACCAAAATGGAATTATTTCGTCCCTGGATTTGGTACTGGAAACATGCATCATGTATATTATTTTTTACACTGAAACTTTATTCATTTGAAATTATCCGTATGCAAAAAAACATCTGCAGTCATTCATACAGGTTGAGACACCTTACACTTCCTCTAATCACCCCTCCACGTGTAGTGATGGCTCTAACACATGCGCTCTACCAAAGCACCACGTCCCCTTCTCTTTAAGCATCACTGCATCAGCAGTATAGTTGCAGCATAGCGTAACAAGCATGTTATATAACCTCCTTGAGCCTACTAACAGGCCTCATTGAGACACGGTATGGCTCATTGGCCGCATGTTACAATCTACACGTCTACACGTCAATTTATCAGAGAGCACAGTCCGACAGCAGCATGGGTAACACTTTATTTTGCAAATTATTAGACTTAAATCTAATCAGCAGAGTATTTTCAAGAATATAGTCTTGGAATGAGTATTAATCATGATAATCATGTTATTGTACAGACGATTTAGTTCGAAGAAATCAGTGGTAACCGGCAATTACCTCTGTAATGTACGATAGATACGTGGAGGAAACATCAGCTTAGCTCCTACAGCGTGGGAGTCGAACTTAGACGCCAAAATAACATATGTATTCAAATGAAAATGAAATGGAAAGAGCTAACCAAGCCATTTATAATGATTTCGAATTGAAAGAAACACCCTTTGGTCTCTATGGTTTATACAATATTATATCAGTGTTGTGGTTAAAATGTTCACAGGCAGCCCAGCAAACACAAGACGCTGATCCAGTGTTGATTTAACCCTTGGAGCGCTGAATTATTTTTGTTTAAACCATGGAGACTAAAGGGGTTTTTCAATTTGAAATCATCATAAATGCCCTAGTTAGCTCTTTCTGATTCATTTGAATACCTATGTTATGGGGTTGCGGCCATTAGATTTATTTTTACTCTTACATTGGGGGGTATCGACATTAGACGTCAGAATCTGACGTCTACAGACGCTCGATTCTGACGACTAAAGTTTATCCCCGCACTGTAAGGGTTGAGTGGCAGACAGTGAGCCAATGTCAAACCAACATTGAGTCAACGCCTTGTGTAGATATAAAAAAAACATTATATATATATGGTCGATTCCCACGAGAGTGATGCATATCGGCAAAAAAACGACTTTGTTGCACAGTCCTGAATTCTTCAGTTTATATCGCAGACATATGGAACTTTCACAAAAAATATATGCGAGCTCTTAATATATGATAGTTGTAACATGAATGGAGTTCATGCTCATTATTGAACACCAGAGTGACCCTACGAATGCATATTATGTAATATGTAAATGCCATAATGTAACTAAAACTTTGGTCGCAAAGAGTACAGCAGTTCAAGTGATAACAATTAGGTGGTAATGTTTGGAATAGTTTAATAGCAGTTGCAAAAATTTGATGCTGCACATAATGATTTGTAGCTAACTTCTACTCTGCTACAAATAATCAATATTCAGAAAATATACAAAAAAAGACATGTCAAACATAATATTTCTTTCAAGGCTTAGAGTGGAAATAGCAGTTGAATATTAAAATGTAAATGGAGCATCTTGTTTAAAATCATGCTTTCATATCATTTGTTGATCTAAACGTTTTTCTCATAGGTTTTAAATGTGTATTCGTAGGGTTACAAATTGATATTTTATTGAAAAATAAGGCTAATAATTAACATAATTGTTGTGTTATAAACGATTCGTATCGATAACTATTATTACTTTGACAGCCACATTAATAAACAATCAGAGAAGGATGGAATAAAGAGATTTTAGCAACAAGGTGCGCGAGAATCACGAGAATAATTTATTTATTGTTTGTCACTGAATTAATAGTCAACCTAAAAAATATACATACATATATACATATATCATTCACTTGTGAAAGGTATTTGACAGATAGAGCTACAATGAACAAAAAAGGTTAAAACTGGTTGCTCTCCGTCGATTCAAAATGCTTATACCAGCTTTGTTTGTGGGGTTACGCTGTCATTTGTAGGGTTACTATATCTAGGTGGCCTATGAAAAATCATCACAATACTGCACTATTGACGGCTCATTATATTATTTAAACACATGTATGTTCTCCCGTATGATACTGCTCAATATCCAATAGATTTACCACGCTATAATTAACTTCACATAGACCATTGAACAAAATATTTAATTTGTCTAATACTTTTATGTATTTCCAACTGGTGAAGTCAGACAGTGATTATGTCGCTATTGTATCACACACGTTTTAAAATACCACTTGTTTTGGCTTGCTTGTATATATTGTTTTTTTGAAAAATATCGTGTTTTTAGATAAAGGTCTCGCAATCCCAATTAAACACGTATTGTGTTATACAACATAGAAGCTATTTGTGAAATTGGTAACCCTACGAATGCACACAGTGGTGAACTCTTTTAGATGCTAGATATGTTTAAATTAATATTTCAAATATTTGGATTACACACAAGAATACATGTTAGACATATTTTTAATATGATGTATAACAAAGTATATTAACAAAAAATTAGCCTTTGCATTGGTGAGTTAAAATAATTTTCAAACGTTTTTAAAACGTGTATTTTATTTTTTGGATAGAAATATTTATTAGCTTGTTGAGTTTTACACCTTATAAGTGCTCACTATGATGTTAGCTTTATTCTTGGCCTGTTTTGCAATGAGAACAATATATATTTTTTAATCATTTAACGTTTTTCTCTTGTAGATAGTAACCCTACGAATACCTAACATTTGTGTAACCCTACGAATGACAATGTCATCAGTCTCTGGTGGCTCTTCTATTACATAAGAATATTTTAAATGATATCGTCCACATATTGCCATGTCATGACATGATAATGCATCACAAATATTCAATTAACTCCTGTATTCTCCACACCTACACAGTGAAATATTGCACTGTGATAATTTGTAGGATATATTAAAAATTCAAACATTGCTAACGTTTCAAGATATCTATGTTAACCACTAAAATCTGACTGTCACGTACACTGTACCTTGGTTATTCTGTTAGACAAGGTGGTAAACCACATGTCCTTTCATAGAATTCCACAGCTGCCATTTCTTTATTTAAAATTCGTAGGGTTACACATAATAAAAAATCCCGTAGTGTTCAATGGGAGAAATTAAAAAAATGGTATAATTTTCCGATACGTTACCTTGCCCATATTATACATTGGTACCACAAGTGTATTCAGAGAAAAGAGCTTGTGTTAATCTGTAGTAGTATTCGTTTTATAGAACATGAAAGCGCATTTGTATGGTTACAAAAACGCACTTTAAATTATTGCACCTATTTTACTATTACTAACATTATTTAGTGGACATGCTCCACAATGAATTCGGTTCATCAAATAAACAGCAAGCACAGCTCAGGTCATAAATATAATGTGTAAAATATTTATATTGTGCAATATTGATTTACTCAGATATCATAACACAAGCTGTATTCGTAGGGTTACACAAGTTTTAAATTTTCAAAAAATATGAATTAAAAAAATTCTAATTTACAAAAGCAAAAAAAGTGTTGGCTATTGATTAGGTGCAGGTGCCGCGCTTCAGAATGCGTAATATAAAGGCGCTGTTTATTTTGAATATTGAGAAAATGTACTTTTTCAAAATAAGGTCCAAATGCATCACTTTCGTGGGAATCGACCATATATATATATATATATATATATATTACACGAGCACTATCGTTACATAATTGTACATATTCAATTTTCTTTTTTTTCAGCGCTAAGGAAGAGCTCGTTTCTGGTGGTAATAATAATGGCTGTATTTATCGGCGCTATATTTTTTAGAAAGCAACCTGTATTCACCGTTTACACAAGAGCGATGAGCAGACCATCATATAATTTGCTGCCCAATAATACCAGAAATGCTGCTGAATTCAACCTTGAATTTAAGAAAACAAATGTGGATAGAGAGGAGGTAGGTAGACGTCTACCGAACGTGTTTCTGATTGGGGCATCTAAATGTGGAACAGATGCAATACTCAGTTTTCTGGACCTTCATCCTTCCATAGTGTCCAGGACATCAACAACATTATACTTCGTCGAAAACTATGAGAAAGATTTAGAATGGTACAGACAACAAATGCTTCCTTCCAAGGACGGGCAAATTGTCATAGAGAAAGGGCTGGGTTACATGCACTCCGAGCTAGCACTGGATAGGATTTATACATATAACAGTTCTGTGAAGCTGTTAATGATACTTCGAGAGCCTGTGGAGAGGACATTGTCGTGGTATGGAGAATATGTGAGCTTGGAGAGAGCCAAGAATAAAACCCTTCAAACATTTGAAGATATTATATTAATGCCAGGTGGAGAAGAGCTAAACACCTCAGCAACGCCCATAAGAACAGGACGATTTAGCGAATCTGTCACGAAATGTTATAATCGATTTCCGAAGGAACAAATTCACATAATTGATGGCGAAAAATTTGTGAGCGATCCATATGTTGAACTAAAGAAAGTAGAATCTTTCTTGAATCTGGACAATGTTTATACGAGAGATATGCTTGTATTTGACAAAGCCAAGGGGTTTTATTGCTCTGTTCTTGCAGGTGATAAAATCAAATGTAAAGGGAAAAGTAAAGGTAGAAAGCATATTGAAATCGCAGCGGATTTACGTGAGAAACTAAAAAAGTACTTTGAACCTTGGAACCAGAAGCTGAGACAAATAACTGGAATGAACTTTTCATGGATAACTTCATAATAAGCATCGGGAAAGTTGACTTTGTACGTAAAAGGGTCGTTATATCACCTCACCCCCCCCCCCCCCCCATAAAATAAAACAAAATGGATTATAGTGAATGAAATCTAACCACTAAAAATTGTAGTCACACAAAATACTGATCGACATTACGTCTCTAGTTGACTTAATTGTATATAGGCTGACCTCTAGGTCAACCTGTATACGGGGTCTTCGTGTTTTAGTGTGTTTTAACTGTTTTTACGGCCGCTATTGGCCGTGAAACTCGGTAATACCTTTCTAAATACATTAAAGTTGTACAGTCAAACCATGATTTTTGCTATAATCCATTTTTCAAGAGTTGTGGAGCTCATTGTTTACAATAACATTTTAACAGTGTTTGTCAAACATCTAATATGATGGTTCGGTTAGGAGGCAAACTATTATTTTATTTTTATGATTTAATGTCATATTCGTTGACAAAAGGTCAATTTCAAGGTCAATTAATCGAGAATATGACTTTTACTAAATAAAGCTAAGAATATGATTTGTAATTCCTTTGATGGTATTATGTTTGTGATCAAGGTGACCTTCAAGGTCAAACGGTCAATTTTAAGGTCAAATCCCTGAATATACTAGTTTTTTAACAATTACAAATATACATCACAGCAATTATGGCTATATACAATATTCATAATGCATTTAAGGCGAGTGTGAGCTAAGGTTTGAATGTAATTTTCATCAGTGCTGCCGCTTGCCATTTCTCTCGTTCGTGTTCTGGAGTTCTGCTAATATTAGCTAAGCCGTTGAATAGCGCCGTTTATTTTACAAATGAGTGATAATAGTTAAGAATCAATCCCACACTTACGGACTCGGCATACTTTATGTCTTTCTAATTATTGTTTGATATCGGTATATTCTACTTGTTTGCTGGTTGTGTCTCTAATTAGCTCATATTCATTCAACTTTTATTATTCGCCATGATTGCCTAGCTTCGTGTGTGGAGCGCTTACCTAGTCTGCTCTTGTGAGCGCTTCAATGCACAAGGTTTCGCTTCACAGATTGAAAATATTATACCTGTTTTTAATGTGATTCCAAGGTCAAAATATAAATAATATCATTGTTTTGAAGAATAAAGATCTTCGATGTCAAAACGTCAATTTGAATGTCAAGTGACAACATATGATTTCTATTAAGTTGGAACAAGTGTAATACCTGTTTGTTTTGTGAAATGGGGTAACCGAACTAAACTAACCTACTAGAAGATCCATTTCTGGCATTATTTTATTGATTCAATTTCATCTTCAAAGTAGAAATCTCAATTTCAAGGTCAAAAGAGCGAAAGTATGATTTTGACAAAGTAACACACAATTTATTATCTTGTTCTAATTTAATTTTGACTAGAAAATCTATTTCTTGTAGTAGTTTGATCTAAAATCTCATTTCAAAAAAAATCCACAAATAGAAACAAGTGTAACACATATTTTTGATGTGGTGTTTACTGCATTTCTTGTAGTATTTTGATGGCTCAATGTCATATTTGTGGCTAAAAGATAATTAGTTTTAACGTTTACCCGTCGCCCTTTAACACCCCCAGATGTTCCTGAACGTCTCGTAATCGCCCTTCAACACGTTCCCGTTGCCATTTAATGCCTCGTCGGCACCCTTTAACAATTACTCATCGCCATTAGACGCCTCCCTTTCGCATGTTAGGTCATACCATTCCCATTTAACACCTTTTCGTCGTCTTTTAGCGCATCGTTGTCGCTTCTTAGGACCGCTTATTCTTTCTTTAAACTGTTATTTCAAAGTAGACTGATTTAGAAGCGGCAAAATATTCTGCACATCTGGGGATAATTCGAAAGTAATTCAGCAGGAAAAATAATGGCGGATTTTTACAGTGGCTAATTATGTGGTTATGTGGAGTTAATTAAGAATCAGCCAAATATAATGGGCATCTGGATGTAATTCGAAAGTAATTCGGCGTAAAGAATAATAGCTATTAATTCAAGCTTAGTTTAATTATATGGTTAGTTGGAGATACTTGTAGGAACCTGAAAAAATAATCGTTAACTGGAAGTAGTTCGGGAGGCAAAAAGTGGTAATTTAAAGGTTATTGTGAAGTC
>CAXHKU010000739.1:0-53000 GCA_964017125.1 Flabesymbios commensalis | reverse complement strand
ATATTTAAAATACGTTCCAAGGCCATGGCGATCCTGTGTGTAATATCATGTTTCACCACTGTTGGTGAACGTGTCACCACCGACATGCTTAGTAACATGTGTGATGTCACTTGTTAGAATCTGGTACACTTCACACTTAGTCTCGTCAAAAACAAGGCTACCCCCATGCTTAACGGACAACATTGATTTTACAGACAAAAAGACTGAAAAACACACTATGCAGCCGCGACAGGGAGACATATTTTGCCCCCTAGTTTACTCGGGGGCCGCGTTTGAATGGCTAAATAGGACTTTTCTGACTCGGTGGTAGTTGATCTTAAGTATAATGGAGTGACACAGAATATATAAACTGAAATTGGCCTTTATACGATATATTTTATATATCCCAAGTTGTATTATAGTTTATGAAAATGTATGATTACACAATAATTTAAATGCCTTTAGCAGAGCCATATATAAAAAAAAAGATTGTCGGCATGAGTCTATTTATCTACCTTCTTCCTTGTATTGATGACCTGGTGCATGACAGCTTATCAGAAAAAGGTCAGAAGTCATAACTCCCTGAAGGCACATCATGAGGGATATGTGTATGTAATTAGAAAGAAATCCCCCAAGATGTCTCGGAATACACACCCAAAGTGTCCCGACAAAGCACAGCTCTTATATCTCATTGGACGGCCGCTATATCTCTTCACCTTAACTTCGTTCAACCCTTTACCCACCAGTGCCGCATATATTCGGGTATTCATTTTTTATAACACATTAAGTACCACATTTTAAATATGTTAAAGATAAAATGTGACATCAATCAGCAAGATTTGAAAAGAGCTGACCTCTATTTTGTCAAATCTGAATAATTTTCACTCACTTGGAGTTGTGGATCGCGTCAGCGAAACACAACTTCAAGTGGGTGAAAATTCAAATTGAATAAGTTGGCGAGTAAAAGGTTGAAGGGGATAAAATTAATATTTTTCGTATGGTGGGCAACATGAATTAAATTATAATATTATCATATAACTTCCAACTCAGTACATGTTGTAGTTTTATTCTAAGAAATAAAAATATATATTACCAAAAACACTTATGTTTCTCCCATAGTGCAGTAATATATATATATATATATATATATATATATATATATATATATATACTTTTAAACTTGCATATTTATTGGGTATATGGCAACTTTACAACCCTCGTAATTGGGCATTATATACATTATTGGGTAATATTTCAATTATTGGGCTTTAGACCCAATAAAATGTGGACCCAAGACTATTCCAAGCTTAACTAATATGGTTTTCATCTTGACGTCATTTGCTGAGTTACTACACAACCTAATTATTGGGCATGGGTGTTTGTACAGGGGTCGGTAGGTGGGGACACCTGTTGGTAGAGTAAGACAACTGATGTATATATACAAGCCCTCCACCAATCACAGAAATCGTTCTATTAGAATTCAGTGCCACCAATCAGATAAATCCGTCCAGGGAGCATATACTTCCGGTTAGGCAACCACGCTATGCCGCCATTTTACAAAAGCTGAAGAACTTGATTTGTTATGAACTGGAGGCATTGAAGTTGAGAATCTAAGCAGATAGGCTAAGCCTGATAAGGTGTGTAAGACTTTTTTTTTATAGTTGGCCTAATTTGTTTAAAACAGCAGGCTTCAAATCTTAGCTTTTCAGTGCTGTTTAAAAAAGTTCCTGTTGAGTGCTGACAGACTTACTTTACTCCCCTTTACTAGGGTCTAGGCTTTAGCGATTGTTACAAAATTTTTTAACCATTATTTTCTGATCATTTGGCATCGGTCCTGAAATTTTAATAAAAAAATATTTCATAGTTCTAAAGATAGACTATTTGACATGTAGTAAATTTCCAATTATGACGCCCCTCTGTAAAACCATCAACCTTATTATTCCGGTTTATTCTCAGACTTGTGTTACATGTCAAATGGTCTAACTTTTGAAATGCTCACTGGAATTTCGCTAAATTTTCAGGTCTATTACCAAAAGACTATTAGAAAATAATGGTTACAAACTTTCCTAAAAATCGCTAAAGAATTGAATGAGTAGTCTAGATACCGGAAAGCAAACTTTCATTTTGGATTATCTGACACTGTCGGACAGAGTAGGCCTAGTCTAGTCTAAAACACAATTACCAGGAGCGCATGCTTTTCTGCCATTGCTCAGTCATTTTTCAAATTTTAGGTCTGAAATTTTGTTTATGACTTATTTTCACTTAATCCAAACAGCCCTGAAAATGTCGCGGATATTTGTTGAGTATTTCAAAAGTTAGACCATTTGGCATGTAGGAAAATGCTAAATACAACGCCCTCTTCAAACCCATTAGTTAATCTCAAAATTACATTACATGACAAATGGTCTAACTTTTGCAATACTCGACAAAAACCCGCGTATTTTTCAGGGCTGTCGGGATTAGGAAATAGAACACAATATAAAAAAATTCAGACCTAAAATTTGAAAATTGAGCGATCGCGAAAAGGATGAGATCCAAACAATTGTGTCCTAGACTATACACTGTATTAGAGCCATAACAGCCTGTCGATAAATACTTATTTTATTGCTCAGTTGAAAGTTAGGTAGTGACCAGAACGGACTCACTCAACTCAGAAAAGTTAGTGGGGGTGGTCAGGAGAGTGAAATCCAATCTTTCCTCTCCAGTTTTGGTCACGAATAAATTCTGGTTATTATTTCTTCCATTTTTTTAATGTACACAGACAACTAAACTATAAGAAATAACCGCGCCAGCTTGTCTAGCGAGTGGCTGATCTGCAAGTGTCTGACAATTAAAAACACCCCTCTGATGAATGATCACGTCGCCATTCATTCAGGTCCCAAGGCCCTAATTATTCAAAATGGCAATGCAGCCGAAACTGGCTGGATTTTTGCTGTCAGAGAAAATTTATAAAACCCGATCGAAGCGTTAATATGTCGTATAACATTACAATTATTATGAATTCAAGGCGAGTCCATATGTCCAAATATTCTGTTTTTAACATATATAAGTCATAGCTTTTTGTCAAATGGGCGAGTGATATAATCAGTTGATTATTCACACTGAACTAGTGAATAATTGGCCCAGAATAATACACACAGTCCTGACATTAATAATCTGACCTCTCACATAGTTCTGGTGTAATTCGGAGGTAAATCAGGTCTGAAACAATGAAATTTGAAATGCTGCGTTTTGGTGCAATCCTGGGTGATGATTTGGTCCGAAATAATACTCTTGGCAAATTTTAAAATCTGGCCTTCAGAGAAATGCATTCCGGTGCAATCCTCAGAAAAAATGAGTTTGAGAAAAAGATTATTATTTAGTATACAATCTTGTTGACATATTTTTGTTTTGTCAACTATTTTTTGGCTAAATGATACCTCGACATGCTATTTTTTTCCTCTTATCTGGCAATAAACTTCTAGCCCCCCCCCCTTTGATGTTTTGCTGATAACTCTGGTTTCTGATTTATACTCGCATAATAAAATTATTCAAGAACTAATAACAAACAATGTTCGTAAAAGTATGTTTCTTAATTGTAGTCGTAACTATTGGGACCACATCCACTAACTTAGTGACTATTGTCTATTTTGGTGATGAGTGTTTGAATACAGACAATCTCAAAATCATTAATCCATAATATATAATATGGGGCTGTCAATAATTATATTGGTACACCTGCCTCAAACTATCATTTTTTTCATTTTCAGGGTTTTTCTTGCTTATCAAACATGAAGCGCCATCACTTGAAAAGGCATAAAAAGGTATGTACATTATACATGGCGAGGTAAAATACTAACTAATGGGTCAGGTCAATTGACCTATCACTGGAAAACCCTGGGGTCATTTTCAAATAGCTTGAGCAGTGCATAGTTAACATATATATTTCCCAGAAAAATCTGATTTAAAAACATGAATGAACAGCATCCTATTAAAGATTGCATGTTGACCTCAAGGTATTCAGGTTGCCTTGGAGCTTGTTTTAGTACTGGAGCTTGTTTAGTATTTTAAATGTTTTTTATTTGTGTTTTCAGAAAGATCTTTATGATAACTTTCAAAGGAAGGACCCTGAAAATCTATTTGTTAAACATGTCAACAATGTGAAAGGTTAGGAATATATATATATTTTAAAGTGTTGATGTCATTGCACAATAAGGTGCCAATTTATTATTATGCTCTTTAATTATTTTTTGAAAATTGAGTCTTTTAAAAGTACATAGAAGGTTTTTTATTTGTGTAGTTATAAACATGTATTAAAATATGTTTGGACTTGTAACTGGTCCCAGAGCCGTGATAGATAATATCACAGTGTTTCTTATTCATGAGTGAGAAATAGTCAAGGTTACTGTTTTAATCCATTGTACAAGCGTGGTTGCACAAAAGGGTTGCGCATCAATTTCGTTCACAACATGCTTGAATGGAAAAGTTGTCTCTTTTAATAGTCATTACTATGATAACAGTAGGTTGAGGTGCATGCGACGGCGCCTGGCGATTACCGTTGTAAACAGAGTTTGAGTCTGCTCCCTGCAGGAAAGATTTTTGTGCCACTTAGACTAATCTAGCTAAAAAAAATTATTAAAACCCTAATTATTTTAGGATGCGCTTCTTCTATAAAGGGATTATATGCTGAAGAATGTGGTAATATTGCTTTAAATATGTTTTTTTTTATATTATGCTCTTTAGGAAAAGGGCTTTTCTCAAATACCATGATTAAAGCTGGAGATGTCATATGTGTCTACACACGTACACCCCATGAGGAGGTTGAGAATGTATCGGGAGATCCAGATTTTCACTATTACTTCACATGGGAAAAAAAGGAGTTGTGGTGAGTAAATAATATTTTGTTATTACTTGATAGAGCTGGACTACCACATTTGCTAGCATCTGAAAGTTGAATTTTTACCACCAGTGCAAAGCCAGTGAGTTTGTGACATTCTTAGTTCTTGGGCTTATGCGTGATGTGTTAGATTTTTTTTATAGTAATCACTCATTTCATTGACATAGTAGCAAATCTTGACGTCTAAGGAGTCAGAAAATGTATGGTTATCATTAGTTTTTTTGGAAAAAATTATCACAATAGGCCTCTAGAAAGGTAAGGGTTGGTTATTTTGCCATGTCGCCAACTTGTTTTCCCAACTGTGATGATTTTGTATATTCCACCTGATATTGATTTCAGGGTTAACTTTGTCTCTGTCTAGAATTACTACACTAAATTTCCTATGCTTTGTCAAATGTCAGAAACTCGCTGGCTTTGCCCACCAGATCCTGTATATGTGGTATATTTCAAATATACATCATTTTAGAGTAATTTATGTGTCAAATTAAGGGTAGGCTGGAGTGTCCAATGGGCTTAAGTGTTTATGCAAGAAGGGTCCTCACTTGGAAAAAAACAAAGCAGTTATTTGAAGTGGCGCCTGAAGAGCCGGGTGTAAAAAAATCACCTGTTGCCTTCCACCCTGATGTGGGGAGGGGGGTGATCAGTTTGACCCTACGGTACCGAGCGTCCTTCGGCAAACACACTGGTCTGTCACATATGACGTTACTCGTATGAAAAGTGATATTTTGAAAGCCCTAATTACTCACTCACTCATTCCGCCCCAATTTTTTTTTGAAAACGTATACCTGAAATGTTGGTTTCTGGTGATATATATATATTTTTTAATTTAAGCGTGTCATTGAGCGTGTCTGTGCAAAAGCGATTTGGCGATGAACACATGATAGGACGTTGGCCATGTCTGCTTGTATACCAGGCATGCATCACTAATTATTAATATTCCAATTTTGAAACTGAGAAAGCTCCCTGTCACAACAGCCATCTTGCCATCAAAAACTGTTCCTGCATGCTAGCCTTCGAGTGATTTCTTATTGTTTGCAGGATTTATTTATATGATTCTGCACTTTGTTTTAGTGTTAGGTTTTATAATTTTAAATGTTGATTTATTTGCAAAAGTCTGCTGTCCAGTTTTTCTCTGCTTTGTCACTGTCTGTATGGTTGTATACTACAGTTAGCTTACAATTATACCTGTACATGTAGGTTGCTCTTAGATATAGTCAATAAATGAAAATTCCTATATTCTGATTATTGGGTCCGATTTTTTTGGTTTGATATACAGTTGTAAATTGGTGGTACCCAATTAAATAAAGTGTATATTTATGTATACAGAATATCAGGCAGATTAACACATTTCCTTTCTAGTATGTTGAGGTGATTTACCCTTTATCATTTAATTTGAACACCTTATCTAGGATGTTAATTTATACTTGTTTCTTTATAAAATGATTGAAAATTTAGCATTATCTCTCTGTTAGATTGTTTCATCCAAATGTAAATTTATGGGACCCAATAACTTTTGGTATGTATGTGTACATGGTGGTTGAAATTTTAATTTAAAAAAATTAAAATGACAATTGTGTTATAAAATCTTAATTCTATTCAGGAGTAGAGATCAATAGATTAGTGTAGCTTTTCCTGTAGCACGATGCATGTCGTCAGTGTTGGTACAATGCTGGGACAATGCCGTAACAACATAGACCAAAGGTGTCTTGCCAGCTGGTTAGCGTTGTGAGCGATGCTGTCAACATATGTTGAGCGATGTGACCCTATCTATCCTATACCTTGAAATCATTTTCTATCAATTCGTGTTATAAACAGTGGTAGTATAAAATATTGTTATTCCATAAAAGATTGTGTTACAATCTGTGTTATAATATTGTAGTATTAAATTAAACATAATATAATCGTGTTATCAATCTGAATCGATAATACAATGCATATCGACCCCGGGGGTTAATCCCCTTTTAGAATGACAGTGTACATTAATAAAACATGCAAAATAATAATCGTGTTTTAAATCATATGAATTCAAACGTATTAAAATTATTATCAATTCAATCGTCTTACTTAATCATCATTTTTTTTTAAATAAAATTTCTATATAATTTTATCCTAAAAATATAATTATGTCATGTGATCACTGTACTACGTCTGGAACAGATCTGACCACAATTATCACTCTTTTCACGGTACTAACGCTAAATCCCCGATTATCGCCCACCGCTACCGACATCGTTTTTTTATAATTTTGGCTTATAACACGATTCAGGTACAGCACGATTTCGTTTATTGGATCCCAACGATTGTGTTATAACGGTGCTTACCTGTTGTGCGAGAATACGGGCCTTGATCATTTTTCTGTACCATTTTGATGAAATGTCTTTGGTGGCCTCGTTCGTTTTAAAAAAAAAATTATGACCTGGGAAATGTTGTGGGAATGGTGGAAACTTCAATATTGGCCTCGCAAATATATTTATTTTAGTTTATTTGTACAGTTTTATATTGTTCTTATTCAGTTTTGACGCAACAGATCATACTCAAGGTATAGGACGATATGCTAATGATGAATGGCAGCGACCTAATTGTGTCATGAAGCTAATTTCAATAAAAGATGCACCACATCTTTTTCTGCATGCGGTGAAAGATATTCCAGCAAATACTGAGCTACTTTATGATTACGGAGACAAGACTGCCCCATGGAGGTAATATTTTTTGTTGCTTCTCGTGGCAGATCAAACTTTTTTTTCAATTGGACATCTCAGTATTAAAGGCGCTGCAATGTCTTCATATATTTTTTTTGTGAATTAAGTATTTTTACTTTTAGGTACCCACTCAATAAACATCAAGTACTACTAATCATGAAATCAAGCTCCTTTCATAGGAAAATAGCCTTTTATTGTTTGGCAGTTTTATTCTTCGTTTTCAAAAGTATGCAAATCTCCAGTCTTTGGGTGGGCAATTAGCGTGGGAATACCCGCATGAAGCCAATATCCTGTCCCTGATTGGGGGCTCGTGACACAACTCTGTATAAATAATAGTACCTTCCAAAATAAAAGTACCTACTGGACACATCTTGTAAAGGTAATAATAGTACCCCCCCAGAATAATAGTACCTACTGGACAAATCTTTAAAATTAAATAAAAGTAACTTATAAAAAAAAAAATTACTGAACATTTATGGATTTACATGGTGAATTACTAACGCTAGATCTAGTTGTTGAGTATGCAACTTAAATTTGTGTTCAATTACTAGTATTGCATTTGCATATGCACGAAAATAATAATGCTACCTGACCATTGTGCCTGGCATGGACTATTATATATTTGTTGTGGAAATCGAAATACAATAACCAATCCAATGCAGCCACTCAAAAATAGAATAACAAAGACCCCTGCATGTACGTCATGTTTATCCTATTCCGTTATGAGAAGCCACAATCACACTGTTACAGCTTCAGCCGGTTCAGGGGGCTGAACAGTTATATTTATTATCGCCGATGGGCTTGCTAGGAGTAGAGAAACAGAATACCAGCGTAAGCGATAATAGAAGAAGAGTAAATCGTGGTCAAAAATCTAGCATTGTTTATGTCTTTCATATTCAATTTAAAAATATATAAAAGTATATAAAAAATCGGGAAGTAATTATGAAAATCCAGGAGACGGAAAATTTGGAGACTTGTCACCGCCAGTGTCAGTGACCAGGATTGATATTAGAAAACTAATAAACGTACCGTCCACAATAAGCCGGTACCGTCTGTTTTTTTACAATGAAAAAATAATCGTACCGGTACGATAATTCAGGACTTGAGAGTACTGGCCGAGCGCGAGATATAATTACCATAACAGAGACAACACAATGTAAGAGAATTTTTTATTTATAAGGAAGCTTTGTTTGAACTTCAAACTTGCCTCACGCATTCCTAAAGTAATTTTCACAACTACCACTACTTTTATTGGGGTCTATATGATTGAGATTATTAGCTAGCAGAAAAGTGTCTGACGTGTTAGCGCCTTTAATACAGTATTTTATTTCACATTAACCATATGGTTTGAAAAATTGTAAAGCTATTGTGAAGAGTATGTACATTGTATATAGCCATAGAAAAGTTAAGCAAAATCTTCGGGGGTTTCTGATGTGATGAATAAACTTGATGAAGATGTGGATTGATTCAGATCTCTATGGGGAGGCTAATGAAAATTACATTGAAAAGTCATTGAAAAGTTGTGATAGAAATATTGTTTATTACCTGCCAACACCATTAAATCAACCATTTCACCTTGTGCGTTTTCAGATAGTACTGATCAGGTCATATGCACATGCTATTATACAGTTTTATTCACGTCTGAGACACGTGACAACTGATTGGTCAGCTGATAGTCGATCAGATTTCGTACCATCATGACTGTGTGACGTCACATGGTACAGGTGCAGTACCGGTACCACAACTGTTCCACAAGTTTGTTGTGGTCCAATCGTGGTACCGGGTTTATTCAGGTCTGAGACACATGTGATAACTGATTGGTCAGCTGATAGTCGATCAGATTTCGTACCATCATGACTGTGTGACGTCACGTGGTACAGGTGCAGTACCGGTACCACAACTGTTCCACAAGTTTGTTGTGGTCCAATCGCGGTACCGGGTCGAAATACTGCATTTTTGTCCCCCATTGCACTATGTGCACGGGGGACAAAAATGCAGTACATAGGCATGGGCTTGTCTGTCCGTCTGGGCGTCTGTACTTCTGTTAGCACTTTCCTTTCCGGGCGATATATTTCCGCAACTGCTTTACAGATTTGCTACATATTTGACACACAGCACTTAGGCCTACTTTTGGTTAAGTACTATGGCTAATGATAGAAATTTTATTTCCGGGGGAGATCTCTACAACCACTTGGCGTATTCGCTTCATATTCGACGCACAGCTTCCCCGAGGTGTCCTGTTGTTGCTTTTGGGGGTCACTGTACTTTGGCCTACTTTTGATTCTGTATTAGGGCGAAAAATAAAAAATTCGTTTCCGGGCTAAATCTCTGCATGCAACCGCTTGACGGATTTGCTTCATATTGGAGACGCAGCTTTCCTGGGGTGTCTCATTGTGCCTTTGGAGTTACTGTACTTTGGCCTACTTTTGATTCCGTATTATGGCTAAAAATGGAAATTTCGTTTCCAGGCGATATCTCTGCAACCGCTTGACAGATTTGCTTCATATTTGACACACAGCTACCCTGGGATGTCCAATTGTGTCTTTTGTTGTCACTGTACTTTGGCCTACTTTTGGTTCGGTACTATGTCTAAAAATAGAAATTTCGTTTCAGGCCGATATCTCCACACTCCTTGACGGATTTGCTTCAAATTCGTCACATAGCTTCCTTGGGGTCTCTCATTGTGCATTTGCGGTCACTGTCCTTTGGCCTACTTTTGGTTTGGTACTATGGCTAAAAACAGATATTTCATTTCTGGGTAATATCCCAGCTACCGCTTGACTGATTTGCTTTATATTCCACACCCAGCTTCCCTGAGATGTCCCATTGTGTCTTTTGGGGTCACTGTACCTTGGCCTACTTTTGGGTCAGTACTATGGCTAAAAATATAAATTTCGTTCCCATATGAAATCTCCGCAACCGCTTGACGGATATGCCTATATTCGACAAACAGCTTCCTTAGGAATGTCCCATTGTGCCTTTTGTGGTCACTATACTTTGGCCCATTTTTGGTTTAGTACTATATGGCTAAAAATAGAAATTTTGTTCCCGGGTGATTTGCCATCTCGACGGGGGACATGCTCTTGTTAGACTTGTGCAAGAAAAATATACATTAAACGTAGACATAAATGAAACTGGTTATTACTGTATCTACATTTATATATATCATGTATATGAATATGATATTTTGTTGCATTGACAGGTCTAGTAAAATTGTGAAAAAAGGTAATTTCCACTTGTAATATGTTATGATAAAATCAAGTGCTTTTTAAAAAATTATGATTTTTGTGTATTTCATCTGAAGCCAACATTGACGCTGTCATAAAACTACAGCAAAGCACTTTTGTAATGTCTGTTTAGGCCACACCAATTGATTTAATTGTACTGAATCGCCACCGAAAATTTCCGAAAATGGCAAAAATTTTTTTTGAAATTTCGAAAATTTCATTTTTATTTTTTTCCGCCGTCGTGTTAAAAAAAAATGAAAACTGTTTCTTTCTTACTGTGCCACTGCAATAAACAGTCATTACTTTCGTTGTAAGCAAAACTGACACACTGTGGTCAGTCTGACACAATTCAAGGTGCAGCCAGGTGCCGACATCAGGTGTGAAACATAGCTGATAGATCAAGGCTGACACTGTGCAAGCTATGGTCTTGTTAATGTGTCACACACATTACACTACAACTCAACCCGAAACACCTGGATTGATCTATAATGCATTGCCAAATAAGAATTTAAAAACAAATGTTATGGATGACATTCTCATTGATATATTCAATGGCAAACAGGCAACTCGGGGCCGGTATCTTCGTTGTTAACCCAGCATTGAAGTTGAAGACAACACACGCACACAGACGCTATCTGTATGCAAGTGAATGTTGTCGGCACGAGACGTCGGGGCAGTGTTGTTCTAATGCTGGGCCACCGCCGTCAGTGGTGATCTACATTGAACCGGCATGGGTTTGGCGTCTAGTGGTGGCGTGTGCAAATCCCGTCTTACATCCAGATCTGACACACAGCGTCTTGTGCAGTTATCAAGCTGGCTGCGGCGGCTATTCATTCACGTCTTATCTCTCTCAGCTTGTCCAGGGAAGTAGTCAAATAGAAAAACATGTTTTTTTCTTGACTTTAATAAGACTAGTTTTCTGTTAAACGAACCTGGCCACAACGAACTAGCCTGTATGCAAAATCGGCCGCCGTTTTAGCAAACGAAATGCTTTGTCGATATTAAGGACAGGAGAGTAAATTTTAATGTTTTTTTAGGTCAGTTTAGAGGGTAGCCTACCTGAAAAACGGGGAGGGGTGCGTTTATTACGGATAATACAGTATGTCAGTGCTCGTAATTGGCCCAAACCTGGGGAACTCGTCGCTTTCTGTAATGTAGACCAATCTAAAAAAAATTAAACACCTATCTAATTTTTTTTTTTTCCGCCACCCGACAGCCTTAATGCTGAAAAAAATCGGTAAAACAATTAAATAAATTTGTGTGGCCTTAGCTTATTTTGTTAAGAATAAAAAAATTAGGTAATATTTGAAATTACAGACGGATCGGAGCATCCTTGCCGTATTCCTAAAGTCATGAAAAATACCATTTATTCATCATTTTACTTTGACATGCATATTAATCATGGATATGTAGAGCTGGCTCATGCGTTTCAATAGATTCGCTTGCACTGATATGTAGTTAACTAATTAATTAATAAAATCATTTGTAAAACATCCCCTCACTGACATCAATGAGCAGTGACATTCATGTCAGTTGATTTAAAGCACTTAATTTTTACACAACATGTCCTATTTTATTTTGGTTCATTTGTTCTATTCTTTAGCTTTAAGATAATCATTTCACGTACCTAGTATCTGCACATTAGTTGCAAATTACATGTATATAAAACAATATGTTGCAACATAAGGACTGGTAAACCGCTTCAGAAATTAAGAGCAAACCACTATTAAGTTTTTTTATCTGTTTATTGTTGCTTCAATTGAATTTGATCTAATATTGTTTTTATTCATGACTAATACAACATTTTGTTATTACTGATCTAATGAAATTTATTGCCTACATGTATGGTAGTATTTCCTTGATTGCATCGATCAGCTTTCATGATATGTGCTGACCAAAACAACCAAATGCCGACCATTTTTAGATACTGGCTTCTGACACCTTCTTAACGCAATAGCAAAAGACCCGCTCCGTAATTTTTTTCAAAATTTCTTTACAGCATTTTAGCTATATTTTATTGATTTGATCAACTTTTTTAGGATAGGTGCCGACCGAAACAACCAAATACCTGGCGGGATGCATATGTTTTCGCAAACACTCGCATCTAGTTATATTGAGAATTTAGCTTGTATCGCTACATGATTTTGTAGGCTAATCTACACTATAATTGCAGTGAGATGTATCTGGTCAACATGTATTTAGGCTATATATATTCAAACAGAAGGCCTATATACTGTTTCAAGAGTCTTATGCCTTCTAGAAAAAATTGAATGATAAAATGCAATATAAGTAAGATATATTTATTATTAAAATAGTAATAAATACATTATAACAATCTTGGTAGGCCTATTCTCTACAATTTCCTAAATTGTCAGATCTGCCTGTATATGATGAGGATGAGGATGAAGATCTGCCTGTAATAGATGATAACGAAGAGAATGTGCAGAAGGAGGGTGCGTAGATGATTGAAATAATCTTTTGAATTATTTAAATCAAAATGAAACCAAATTTACTTTACTCTGTTCTGATTAACAAGCTTTGCTTTTGTTTTTCACCAGAAACTGACAAAAATGAGCAGTTGAGTGGGGGAAACTCTCATCAGGAGAAAATAGAGGTAATTAATAGTTTAACTAAGGAAGTTGTGCTCCATCGCACACTATTCATATCTTCTGAATAGTTTGAGTTAACCTTGGCATACAGATGCATCATTGCAAGAAAATACAGGTCAAGTTCAGAGATGAGTGACATTGACCTATTTTGGGGCTGAAGGTCACTCCAATTTCTCATTCACAGTGTCAGTCTTTCAATGTTCAAAACGGCCCACTGGTGGCCAATATTTCCTATTTCCAACAATATCTGCATTTGGAAAAGGCTTCCAATCTCCTGTGGTGTGGAATCCAACCATCCAGCTTTCTATATAATAAGGAAAGCTTTTTTAAACAAATTAATACCTATAACATCATAAAAAAAAAGTATGTGTTTATAAATATAGCATTATATGACTGTGAAATTGTATGCATTTGGCCGTTTTTTAGTTACAAGATCCAAATCTTTTATAAATATTTTGGTGCAGAAGTGATTGCTGCCCGAGTGATTGGTTTTTGTTTGCAGGCTTTGTTTGTAGGATGTACTTTGTTTTAGTAGTATTTTAATGATATTAGACGTTGACAAATCTATACATGTAGGTAGCTCTAGATATAGTCAATAAATTAAAAGTCTTATATTCGCAGTATTGGGTCTGACTTTTTGTTTGAGGTACAGTTTTAAATTGGTGGTACCCAATTACATACGATGTATATTTATGTATACATAGAAATCAACAGTAATGGGTCTGATTTTTTTGTTTAATATACAGGTTTAAATTGGTCGTACCCGATTACATACAATGTATATTTATGTATACATAAAAATTCGCAGTATTGGGTCACTTTTTTTAGTTGATGTACAGTTTTAAATTGGGGGTACCCAATTACATACGGTGTATATTTATGTATACATAGAAATTCACAGTATTGGGTCACTTTTTTTAGTTCACAGTATTGGGTCACTTTTTAGCCCGCCTTTTAATTTTAATTAAAAAAGGTGGGCTATTGCAATTGAAGTTCGGCGTCGGCGTCGGCGTTAACATTTACTTGTGGGCGCGATAACTTGAAAAGTTTTTCATGTTTCCTTCCCAAATTTGTTTTGCATGTTACTAATGACCACTTCTCGGACGAGTTCAATAATGGCTGAAAAAAAATTCAAAATGGCCGACTTATTGCGATTTTTCACCTTTTACGTCAATAATTTGACCTTGTGGGCGCGATAACTTGAAAAGTTTTCCACGTATCCTTTTCAAATTTGTTATGCATGTTACTAATGACCAGTTCTCGGACAAGTTCAATAATGGCCGAAAAAAAAAAAAAAATGGGCGATTTATTGCGATTTTTCACATTTTACGTCAATAATTTGACCTTGTGGGCGCGATAACTTGAAAAGTTTTTCACATATCCTTTTCAAATTTGTTATGCATGTTACTAATGACCAGTTCTCGGACAAGTTCAATAATGGCCGAAAAAAAAAAAAAAATGGCTGATTTATTGCGATTTTTCACATTTTACGTCAATAATTTGACCTTGTGGGCGCGATAAGTTGAAAAGTTTTTCACATATCCTCTTCAAATTAGTTATGCATGTTACTAATAAGTAGTTCTTGGACAAGTTCAATAATGGCCGGAAAAAAAAAAAAAATGGCCGATTTATTGCGATTTTTCACATTTTACGTCAATAATTTGACCTTGTGGGCGCGAAAACTTGAATAGTTTTTCACATATCCTCTTCAAATTGGTTATGCATATTACTAATAAGTAGTTCTTGGACAAGTTCAATAATGGCCGGAAAAAAAAAAAAATGGCCGATTTATTGCGATTTTTCTCATTTTACGTCAATAATTTGACCCTGTGGGCGCGATAACTTGAAAAGTTTTTCACATATTCTCTTCAAATTTCTTATGTATGTTACTTATAAGTAGTTCTTGGACAAGTTCAATAATGGCTGAAAAAAAAAAAATGGCCGATTTATTGTGATTTTTCTCATTTTACGTCAATAATTTGACCTTGTGGGCGCGATAACTTGAAAAGTTTTTCAAATATCCTCTTCAAATTTGTTATGCATGTTACTAATAAGTAGTTCTTGGACAAGTTCAATAATGGCTGAAAAAAAATTCAAAATGGCCGATTTATTGCGATTTTTCTCATTTTACGTCAATAATTTGACCTTGTAGGCGCGATAACTTCAACATTTTCACAAGTATCCTCTTCAAGTTTGTTATGCATGCTACTAATAAGCAGTTCTTGGACAAGCTCAATAATGGCCGGTAAAAAATCAAAATGTTCGACTTATTGCCATTTTTCACATTTATTTTACGTACATAATTTGACCTTGTGGGCGCGATAACTTGAAAAGCGGCTGGTTTAACATACCATTTATATCTTGGGTTGTTATTCACGTGATGACATTCGTCTTTACTTTCTTTATCATAATTCGGCGGCGGGCTATTATCGAGTGTGCTCTTGTTTTAGTTGATATACAGTTTTAAATTTGGGGTACCCAATTACATACGGTGTATATTTATGTATACATAGAAATTCGCAGTATTGGGTCACTTAAATTGGTGGTACCCAATTACATACGATGTATATTTATGTATACATAGAAATCAACAGTAATGGGTCTGATTTTTCTGTTAAATATACAGGTTTAAATTGGTCGTACCCAATTACATACAATGTATATTTATGTATACATAGAAATTCGCAGTATTGGGTCACTTTTTTCAGTTGATGTACAGTTTTAAATTGGGGGTACCCAATTACATACGGTGTATATTTATGTATACCAAAAATATTGTTAGGAAATTGTTATTATCACTCTGCAGGATCTAAAAAAAAGATATGCCATTTATATTTATGGTGACCCAATTATTTGTATGTGCCTTTCATGCATTGTTTCCTGAATTGATAATGCAAGTACAAATGTATCGTCATTTCTATCATAAATTTCTTCAATGGGGCTGCAATCTACTCCAGAGCGAATACATTCTCAAGAGAGTAGAAAGGTCCGTATTATATAAATGATAACATGTACAGGGTGTACTATTACTTTTGCTCAGTGTATGGCCTAGACTTGCTGATAATACATGGATTCTTACAAAATTTATACCGGGCATGCATTTCGACATTGGGTGAAATAAGTGTCAAAGTGCTATCTTTGATGTCCAAATTGGTGAAATCATACTTTTGCTTTTGTACGCTGTAAACTGCGTGGATTCTCACACAATTTATACCAGCCAAGCATTTCATGACTATTTTGACATTGGGTGAAATATGGGTATAATGAGGTCACGACGGCAATCTTTGATGTCTACAATCGTGAGAATCACATTTTTGTTCATATGTACACTCTGTTGCGTGGATTATCACACAATTTATTCCAGCCATGCATTTCATGAATATCTTGGACAAGTTGGACACCGAGTTAACCCTTTTCCTGCTATTCGTGACTATAGTCCGGTCTCTCAGTGCTAAGAGCAGCTATAGTCGTGCTGACAATTTCTGGCTCTTGCTGCTAAGCACGACTATAGTCGTTCGCACACGTGTACATAAAATACTGATTGTAAACATTAACGATCACATGTGCCCAAGCTTAAATCTCATTGGCTGGTCAATGGGATTGGGAGCAACATATGCAAATTACAGTTCTCGGTAGCGAGTATTATAGTGCGTTTTTTAAAATGGCTGACCTCAACTGTCGCGACTATTCTGACCCAGCAGCGGATCGTCATCGCATACTTGCCAACCGTCCTGTTTTGGACGGGACAGTCCCGCTTTTGCCTAGTTTGTCCCGCGTCCAGCTGTCACAGTTTAATGTCCCACTTTTCAAATGCAATGCAAAAAGTCCTAAAAATTGAGCCCAAAATGGGCGAAAAGTGGTCTCAGAAGGCCTTAAATTCAAAATTTTCCGGGGAGCATTTTTACTGGGAAAATGTATCAAAATGCCAAATTTCCCTAGCATGGGACCACTTGGTCGCAGCTGTCCCGCTTTGTACTTTTCAAAAGTGGCAAGTATGTCATCGGATACATTTTTAGCACGCCTTTTAATTTTAATTAAAAAAGGTGGGCTATTGCAATTGAAGTTCGTCGGCGTTAACATTTACTTGTGGGCACGATAACTTGAAAAGTTTTCCATGTATCATTCCCAAATTTGTTATGCATGTTACTAATGACCAGTTCTCGGACAAGTTCAATAATGGCTGGAAAAAAAATTAAAATGGCAGGATTATTGCGATTTTTTGCATTTTATGTCAATAATTTGACCTTGTGGGCACGATAACTTGAAAAGTTTTCCATGTATCCCTCCCAAATTTGTTATGCATTATACTAATGACCAGTTCTCGGACAAGTTCAATAATGGCTGGAAAAAAATTCAAAATGGCCGACTTATTGCGGTTTATCGCATTTTACAACAATAATTTGATCTTGTTGGCATGATAACTTAAAAAGTTTTCCATGTATACTTCCCAAATTTGTTATGCATGTTACTAATGACCAGTTCTCGGACGAGTTTAATAATGGCTGGAAAAAAATACAAAATGGCCGACTTATTGCGATTTTTCGCATTTTACGTCAATAATTTGACCTTGTGGGCACGATAACTTGAAAAGTTTTCCATGTATCCTTCCCAAATTTGTTATGTATGTTACTAATGACCAGTTCTCGGACAAGTTCAATAATGGCTGGAAAAAATTCAAAATGGCCGACTTTATGACACCAATAGAAAACATTTTTGTCAGACGCATCTTATAGATAAACATATTATAGTATATCATATTATACATGTATCTATCATATATAACATACCATTTATATCTTGGGATGACATTTGTCTTTACTTTTTTTATCATAATTCGGCGGCGGGCTATTATCGAGTGTGCTCTTGTTAGGAGATCTTTTTGAATCAGATAATGATTTTTAGGGTTTCTTGATGAAATTCGACAAGCAGAAGCTATCAAAAGGTAAATGATTCTGCCAATCACTCAATATAACTGACGAGGGGCCGTTGTCAGAGACGCTATCAACGTCTTAGACTTAAGACTCATAGTCCTCTAGCTGGGCTCTATGACGGTTGGCAGGACACACCCGTGCCTGACGAAGATATTTATTTTTCCTATTAGGCCTTAGGGAGTGTTCATTATTTACGTAGAGGGGGTTGTTTTTCGGGGGGGGGCACACAAACTTTTCACAACCAGATGGGGGGGTACAAAAATTAAAGTAGGGCCTATCTATTGTATTGTGGGGGGGGGGGGGCAAAAGATTGCATCCTGGTAATAATGAGACAGTGAGAATGGAAAGGGGGTGTACAATTTTTTAACATGCTCGGGGGGAGGGGGGGCTAAAATAAATCATAAATCCTTTACATTCTTCAGATTAGTCATATTAAAGATCATATTAGGGAAAACTGAAAAAAGACTAGTTTTCATTGAAATAGTGGCCATTTTGAATATTTCATATGTGACCATCTTTTGAAAGCACAATTTAAACAAAAAAATAAACACATCCACATTTTTAATTTTAACGACATTTACAGTGGTCATATTGGTCCTATTAACCATTATATTAGAGAAAAACCTGAAAAAGCTCTTCAGTTTTCATAGAAATGGTGGCCATTTTGAATATTTAATTAGATCATGTGACCATTTTTTCGGGCAAAATTAAAGAAAAATAATTCGGCTATTATTTTACTATAATAAATCTAGGTATATCTTTATTAGTTTATAGATTTTATATGATTTCTTGATGTTAAACAATTTGCATGAGAATCTCAGTTAGCAGTCAATTTAATGCAGCACTGGTGGTATTGCTGTATATGACAAATACAGCACTCTGTACAAGAAAATTGCTTGTGTATGCCCTAGACTTGGCAAAAATGTGTGGATTCTTGTCTAACTCATACTAGACATGCATCTCGTGACATGCAAAAAATATACATTGACGTTTAGAGTGATCTTAACTCCTGTATTTATTTAAAATGCAGAACAAGATGTGTGTGCCTATATATATGCGAGTTTTATTTTTAAGTTAAAACCTAATTTTGCATTTATAGCAAGGAATAATTTGTCTGGTGTAGCAGTGCAGTTTGCTACGCAATTTTGGGCAAATGCTACACAATAATATGTTGGTGTAGTAGTTCTTCGTATAGAGAATAGTATCTTGACACATGCCACTATGCTAAACTGCTACACAATTTTTCTGAAGCAAATTATACCTTGTTATAGGCAGGCAACTCTTTGAAGCTCTTTTTTTTATAAGTGATTATCTTGATTATGATTCATGTGATAAAATTCACATTTCCCATCTATGCTCACTTCGTGTAAACCATTGTTTTTTTTCTGTTTTAGTACTCTCATGGAAAGACAGTGCAAGGTAATGTCTCTTTTTTACTTTGATCAGTATAGCTTTTTTTTAGTTTGATTAATCTTTCATTTGTTCTTCTGGGAGGTAAATATTGAGTACTAAAGCCTGTGATCTTCTGGTCAATATTGAGTACTAAAGCCTGTGATCTTCTGGTGAAGAATCTTTTAAAGGATTAGAGATTTCTGGTTAAGTGACACTCAATGTGCTGGTCGCGAAAATTTTTTTTAGTTTATCAGACCAGATGAGCTTATGTCATGGTGATGTATCCGTCGGACCCTCTGTCTGTCACCATTTCACGAAAAACACTCTTCTAGAACATGGTCAGGATTTTAATGAGCCAACTTTACCACAATTTTAATCAGGTTGTTGGACATGCAGGTTGTGGTCAAGGTCATATTCCATGTCTTATGAGGATTTAAAGGTAGAAAGGTGGATAGAAAAATGCTATTTCTTCTAGATGATTTTCAGGATTTTGATCATGCTTTACCTGATTGGTAATCAGGTGGTTTAGCATACAGGTTGAGGTCAAGGTCATATTCCAGGTTTTATGAAAAATGCTATTTATTCCAGCATTTAGTCAAGGAATTTGATTAAAATTGACCAAAATCTTCCTGTCACAGCAGCCTGAAACCTAAAATTGCTTGTTCTTAAACATGTTCTACCAAATCTGTTGTCATGGTCACAGAAGCAACAGTTCTGTAATCATTATTTTGTTACGCCAGGGTTCATGGTGGTTAGTGGCACCGACTCTGCAAGTCGGAAATATTACCACCATCGCCATCTGGTGACTAAAAATGGCATCAAGACCAACACACATTCCCACTCCAAAATAGAGTCAATGGCCATACCGGCCGCACACACCGCAGATACTCAAGGGACGACAATAACTAATAAAATAATAAAAATGTGCACACAACAGACTGGCAGTTTAGGAAACACCTATATTTCCCGGGTCAGTGTTTCAGGTGAAGGTCGCTAGAAGTACTTTTACCCTTGCATTTCTGAGAGTATGACGGAAAGTCAATGGCAGGGTCTGTACAATAGGAATACAATAAGTGATGGGAGGCCACCAGTCGATTTTTTGTAAAAATATATATTTTGAGTAAAGTATTGAGGTCCTACTTTTTGAGTCACCCCTCCTACTTTTTGTCAAGCCCCACCGGTACCGACGAGTGACATTTTCGCCCTCACCTGTCTGAGTAGAATCGCGGTTGAGTTCAATGATGTGATATGCCGACCTGTTTTTAAGGTCACAGGGGTCAAGGTTGTCTCTGTAAATGGCTTGTGAACACTTTAACTTGAGTTGTAACCGAGTTAGGATTTCAAAATTTGCACCAAATAAGTGTTGCGAGGGGACGAGTTTGATGATAGGCAACGTTTAGGTCACAAGGGTTAAGGTCATATCTGTAAATAGCTTTTGAACACTATAGCTAGAGCTGTAATCGAGTTAGAATTGCCAAATTTGCACCAAATGTGTTTCTGGGTGGGATCTCGGATGAGTTGAATGATGGGATATGCTAACCAAAGTCACAGGGGTCAAGGTTATCTCTTTAAATGGCTTCTGAACACTATACCTAAAGTTGTAATTAAGTTAGGATGGCTAAATTTGCACCAAATGGGTGCCTAGCAGGGATTTCAGACGAGTTTGATGATGGGGCATGCTGAGCTACTTTTAAAGTTACTTGGGTCAAGGTGATGCCGAGGGGTTTTAAGTGCCTCGCTCGTTAGGTTTTAAATTACTATGGTAAGTTATCACTCCATTGCCTTGGTTTCAGCATTGACCTTATTTCACCTACATATTTAACCACTTTTTACGCCTCAGCCTTTGGCTGGAGACTGGAGAGGTATTGTCATGGCGCACGGTGTTCGTCTGGTAACATTTGCTTCTGAACGCGATAGCAGGGGAACCTTTACATCATTTATAGCTATATTTCCTTGATTCCATCAACTTGTAGGATATTTGCCGACCAAAACAACCATATGGCGACCATTTTTATGTGTCCGCTAGCCTGCGGCCGGAGGCATTATGTATGCTAAAAGAAACAGCTCCGTTCATAAACACCTGGCTGTATATGCAGATCAGAAAAGTAAAGCTATTCCTGTTGCCAAACGCCCTCCCACCTCATATGCATTGCAGTGTGATACATAACAGGTGTTGCGTGTAATATAATGGCATCAAGTGAGTGTACAATACATAACTTTGGCCTTCAAGCCTATGTTTTTATTCTGTTGACCCCTGCACGTGTACCACACGCACCAAACCGTACTGGGAACAACAAACTATTTGTTGTACAGTTCGGTACTTGTGTCAAATAGTTCAAACAAATTAAGTCAGATGCATTTAATTTATTATCATGGCTTCCCAATGGATCTTTCCAGTTATTTAAAAAAAAACGGCAGTGCTTTTAAGTGGTTGGTGTTTCTTGATTTGTTGTCTTTATCTTTTTGCGGACAACCTAAATTCTTGGCAGACAACCAAATAGTGATGTCTTTCACACCTTACTGTGAACGCCGGGCTTCTGACACCTTCTTAACGCGCCGGCTTTCGTTAATTTTTTTCAAAATTTATTTACAGCATTTATACCTATATTTCCTTGATTCAATCAGCTTTTAGGATGGGTGCCGACCAAAACAACCATATGCTGACCATTTTTAGATATTTGCTTCTGACACCTTCTGAACGTGATAGCAAGATAACGGCTTGTAAATTTTTTTCAAAAATTTATTCACAGCATTTATAGCTATATTTCATTGATTCGATCAACTTTTAGGATAGGTGCCCACCAAAACAACCAAATACCTGAAGGGATGCAAATGTTTTCGCAAACACTCCCATCTAGTTATATTGATGATTTAGCTTGTATCGCTACATGATTTTGTAGGCTAGCTAATCTACACTATAATTGCAGTGAGATATATCTGGTCATCATGTATTTAGGCTATATATATTCAAACAGAAGGCCTATATACTGTTTCAAGAGTCTTATGCCTACTAGAAAAAAATTAAAGATATAATGCAATATAAGTAAGATATTTTTATTATTAAAATAGTAATAAATACATTATAACAATTTTGGTAGGCCTATTCTCTAAAATTGTCAGATCTGCCTGTATATGATGAGGAAGAGGATGAAGATCTGCCTGTAATAGATGATAAAGAAGAGAATGTGCAGAAGGAGGGTGCGTAGATGATTGAAATAATCTTTTGAATTATTTAAATCAAAATGAAACCAAATTTACTTTACTCTGTTCTGATTCACAAGCTTTGCTTTTGTTTTTCACCAGAAACTGACAAAAATGAGCAGTTGAGTGGGGGAAACTCTCATCAGGAAAAAGTGCCAGAGGTAATTAATAGTTTAACTGTAAGGAAGTTGTGCTCCATCGCACTCTATTCATTTGAAACACAATATCTTCTGAATAGTTTGAGTTAGCCTTGGCATACAGATGCATCATTGCAGAAAAATACAGGTCAAGCTCAGGGATGTGTGACATGACCTATTTTGGGGCTGAAAGTCACTGAAATTTCTCATTCACACTGTCAGTCTTTCAGTGTTCAAAACGGCTGATTGGTCGTCAATATTTTCCTATTTCCAACAATGTCTGCATTTGGAAAAGGCTTCCAATCTTCCGTGGTGTGGAATCCAACCATCCAACTTTATATAAATTAGGGAAAGCATTTTTAAACAAATTAATACCTATAACATTGTCAAAATAAAGTATGTGTTTATAAATTTAGCATTATATGACTGTGAAATTGTATGCATTGGGCTGTTTTTTAGTTACGAGATCCAAATCTTTTATAAATATTTTGGTGCAGAAGTGATTGCTGTCCGAGTGATTGTTTTTTGTTTGCAGGCTTTGTTTGTAGGATGTACTTTGTTTAAGTAATATTTTAATAATATTAGATGTTGACAAATCTATTCATGTAAACAGCTCTAGATATAGTCAATAAATTAAAAGTCTTATATTCGCAGTATTGGGTCTGATTTTTTTGTTTGAGGTACAGTTTTAGATTGGTGGTACCCAATTACATTCGATGTATATTTATGTATACATAGAAATTCACAGTATTGGGTCTGATTTTTTTGTTTGAGATACAGTTTTAAATTGGTCGTACCCAATTACATTCGATGTATATTTATGTATACATAGAAATTCACAGTATTGGGTCTGATTTTTTTGGTCAATATACAGTTTTAAATTGGGTACATACGATGCATATTTATGTATACATAGAAATTCGCAGTATTGGGTCTGATTTTTTTGTTTGAGATACAGTTTTAAATTGGTCGTACCCAATTACATTCGATGTATATTTATGTATACATAGAAATTCACAGTATTGGGTCTGATTTTTTTGTTTGAGATACAGTTTTAAATTGGTCGTACCCAATTACATTCGATGTATATTTATGTATACATAGAAATTCACAGTATTGGGTCTGATTTTTTTGTTTGAGATACAGTTTTAAATTGGTCGTACCCAATTACATACGATGCATATTTATGTATACATAGAAATTCACAGTATTGGGTCTGATTTTTTTGGTCAATATACAGTTTTAAATTGGGTACATACGATGCATATTTATGTATACATAGAAATTCACAGTATTGGGTCAGTTTTTTTTGGTTGATGTACAGTGTTAAATTGGTGGTACCCAATTACATAAGGTGTATATTTATGTATACAGACGAAAATATTGGACAGATTAACAGACTTCATTCACCTTTATTTTTTATGTATTTTGAACACTTGTCCAGGATGCAATTTTATACTTGTTTCTTAAAAGAATAATTAGGAAATTGTTATTATCACTCTGGAGGATCTAAAAAAAAGATATACCATTTATACACTATGGTGACCCAATTATTTTCATGTGCCTTTTATGCATTTTATGCTATTTAATGGATCAGCTACCTGTATATTAAGTTAGACGTATGAAAAATGTTTTCTGGCCTACATTTCTTAGTCTACCCTGACCAATCATATAACTAATTAAGGCTCCCCTGACCAGGGGAGGCTTTTTAATTTTGTACGGTTTTGTCCGCAGCCGCCACCGCCTTGTTCCTTGTCACCCTGATACCCTGATATCTTGAGAACCGCTTGTCCTATTTACTAATGGCTTTGTATGTTATACCCCTGCACTGAATTCCCGCTTTGATCAACTTTTTGGCGAAATTGAATTGTATTTATTAAAATCTATAATTCCGCATTTGAGCTTTGTCACCCTGATATCTTGGGAACCGCTTGTGTGATTTACAAATGGCTTTGAATGGTATACACCTCCACTGAATTCCCGCTTCGATCAACTTTTCGACAAAATGAAATAATTATGAGGGTCATAGCGGCCATTTTGAACTGTAAAATCCTGACAGTTGAGCCTTGTCGCTTTAATATCGTGGTAACCACTTGTCAGATTCGCAAATGGCTTCACATGCGATACACCTGCACTAAATTCCCGCTTTCATCAACTTTTCGGCAAAATGGAGTATTTATGTACATGTAGGTCACGGCGGCCATCATGAACTTTAAAATTCTGGCAGTTGAGCTTTGTCACCCTGATATTTTGGTAACCGCTTGGCCAATTTGCAAATGGCTTTGCATGTTATGCACCTGAACTAAACTACATCTGATAAACTTTTTAGCAAAATCTAATCTTGTCACTCTGATATCTCGAGAACTGCTTGTCCGATTTATAAGTGGCTTGTTTTGTTATGCACCTGCACTAATCAAATCTTGTTATTATCATATCTCTTGAAATGCTTGACCAAGCTACTCATGTACATGGTCATGCTGAGCAAGGGGAGCCTTCATCAGTGTTCGCGGGTGAACACTCATTTCTAGTTAGCAGCATCAACTAACCCATGTCTATTTTACTCCCAAAATTGTTTCCTGAATTGATAATGCGAGTACAAATGAATAGTCATTTCTATCATAAATTTCTTTGCTGGGGCTGCAATCCACTCCAGAGCGAATACATTCTCAAGAGAGTAGAAAGGTCCGTATTATATAAATGATAACATGTACAGGGTGTACTATTACTTTTGCTCAGTGTATGGCCTAGACTTGCTGATAATACATGGATTCTTACAAAATTTATACCGGGCATGCATTTCGACATTGGGTGAAATATGTGTCAAAGTGCTATCTGTGATGTCCAAAATGGTGAAATCATACTTTTGCTTTTGTACGCTGTAAACTTCCCAATAATGCGTGGATTCTCACACAATTTAGACCAGTCAAGCATTTCATGACTATTTCGACATTGGGTGAAATATGGGTATAATGAGGTCACGACGGCAATCTTCAATGTCTAAAATTGGGGAGAATCACATTTTTGTTTATATGTACACTCTAGACTTGAAAAAGTTGCGTGGATTATTACACAATTTATTCCAGCCATGCATTTCATGAATATCTTGGACAAGTTTGACACTGAGTTAAGTCTGGCTCCAATTGAGGTAACGGCAGCCATATTTGATGTTCAAATTGATGAAAATTAAATTTTGCTTGTGTTTGCCCTAGACTTAGCAAAAATGCGTGGATTCTTGTCTAATTCATACCAGACATGCATCTCGTGACATGCAAAAAATATACATGGACGTTTATAGTGATCTTAATTCCTTCATTTATTTAAAATGCAGAACAAGATCTGTGTGGCTATATATGTGTGAGTTTTATTTTTAAGTTAAAACTTATTTTTGCATTTATAGGCAGATAACTCTTGGGAGCTCTTTTTTTTATAAGTAATTATCTTGATTATGATTCATGTGATAAATTCACATATCCCATCTATGCTCACTTTGTGTGAACCATGTTTTTTTTTCTGTTTTAGTACTCTCATGGAGAGACAGTGCAAGGTAATGTCTAATTTTTACTTTGATCAGTATAGCTTTTTTTTAGTTTGATTAATCTTTCATTTGTTCTTCTGGGAGGTAAATATCGAGTACTAAAGCCTGTGATCTTCTGGTCAAAAATCTTTACAAGGAACACAGATTTCTGGTTAAGTGACCCTCAATGTGCTGGTCGCGAAAAAAGTTTTTAGTTGATCAGGCCAGATGAGCTAATGTCATGGTGATGTGTCTGTCGGACCGTATGTCTGTCACCATTTCGCGAAAAACACTCTTTTAAAACATGGTCAGGATTTTAATGAGCCAACTTCACCACAATTTTAATCAGGTGGTTGGACTGGCATTTTGATTTCATACTTTGCACTCCACTTTGTTTTATTATTATTTTTTGTAGAGTATTCTTCCAGTGGGTGTGAAAAACATGAGGAACTAGCTGCAAGGTTTTCCTGCCATCACGGTAAATTAATGAGTTGTTCCGGTGAAACTTCCAAGTTGTGTTTTATTTGTGGAAATATTTACGAGCCTTTAGAAGGTGGGGATGATTACTACATCAACTATAGTGAGAGTGATGATAATGTTCAGTCTGATGATAGTGAGGACGATAAAGTGCATCGGGATTATAGTGTCCATAATGTTTATTCTGATTATAGCGAGAATGAGACAGTTTATCCAGATTATAGTGAGCACGAAAAGGCTTATTCTGATGATAGTGAACATGAAAGTTATATTGAAGATAGTGATCCTGTTGATCCCGACTACAAGATAGATGAAAAATTATTACATGAATCACAAATTTCAAGCTCATGTTCAGAAAACAATGATTCAGATGACTTTGAGGAGTCTGTTTCTCCTGCAAAGAAACGAAAAACAAGATATGATCTTTTGAAGGAAAGAAAAAGCAAAACCAAATTTTCAGATATTACACTCTTTAGAAGAGGATCAATAAAGAGCGGTTGCAAACAACTTTATGATAAATGCCATTATTGCACTTTTTGTGTGAAACAGATAGCATGTAAAATTGCCAAGCATCTTGTGACTGTACATCGTGATAAACCTAGAGTATCGGCTCTAGTACAATTACCAAAACAATCTATAGAAAGAAGAAACAAATTACAACTACTTGAAAATGAAGGAAACTTCAAACACAATGTAAACGTTATAAAAGCAGGAGAAGGGAAGTTAGTAGTTGCCAGACGAGATGGACGGACCAATGATTTATATGATCATTCTGATTTTCTGCCCTGTCAGTACTGCCTTAAATTTTTGCTCAAGCATACCTTGTGGATTCATCAAAACAGCTGCCCATTTAATAGTATGAGGAAGAATATTAACAAAAGTGGCCATGACGAAGAGGCCACAGAGAATGATCAGACTCGGAGAAATGCGGCAGTACGAACAGGGAGAATGCTTTTACATAGTGCACTGTTAGACAATTCGGATAAACTTTGTAATCAACTGTTGAGTAGGATGAGGGATGATGATGTGAAAGAAATTGTAAGGAAGGACAAACTGCTGCTGTCTTTTGCAGCACTACGCATGGAGGGTTTGGGTGATGAAGAGGACCAAAAGGTATCTGATATCCACAGAGTTAGTCAAGGAGTAAGAACGTTAGGTAGATTGATCTTAGAGGCGAAAAAAACAACATTATGTAATCTGGACAGTCTCATCAAGCCTAACAATTTTGATCTTGTTGTATCCTCCTCTAAATCCATGACATTTGAGAAGGAGAATCCATCACTGACCCTTGGCAAATATTTAGGAAATTTAATAAGCCATGTGATTGAAACAAAACTGGGCAGTGCATTACGTCATTCAAACGATGAAAAATTTGAAGAAGCACAAAGATTTAGAACACTATTCAAAAGTGAATGGAACTACAGAGTAAATTGTGTTGCAGAGAAGAAAATTAATAAACGTAAAAGATCATCAGTTCAAACAATCCCGCTGATTAGTGACCTCCATAAGCTGAGGGAACATATTGAGAAGAGTATGGCTGATACATATGACGCCCTCAAATTTTACAAATTACCATGTGATTGGTCTAAACTTGCCAAACTGACCCTATGTCGTCTCATTATGTTCAACAAACGACGGCGATCAGAAGTTAGAGAAATAACAGTAGAAGACTATGTACAAAGACCATCATGGCATGAAGAGCAGCATGGAGAAATGGAAATGGCACTCTCTGTGACAGATAAGCTGTTAGCCACCAGGTAAAGTAATATTAATTTAAAAGAAATAACTTATGATTTGATACGCGAAGTTTGGTGAGGGTATGTTTGTAGATATTCAAAGCTCCCCCTTATCAGAGGGAAGCTTTTGGTTTTTATAACCCGTCCAACGTATTTGGGGCCGGGGTTATGGCGGCAGCTACGTTGTCCGCCCGGCTAGGTGTCTTAGCGTCTGTCTGAACTACAGTTTCCGGATTGTACCTCACAAAATATTAGGCACATTTCAACCACATAAAGGTTCCTAAGGGGCCCCAGATGTGCCATTTGAAGAAGCTGTACTTTGGCCCAATTTTAGTTTGGTACTATGATAGCGGTATCACAGAAACTATCTCTATAAAATATAACATAATAATTCCCTAGAGGCTCTAGATGTACCTTTTAGGGTAACTATACTTTGGCCTACTTTTCGTTCAGAGTTATAATAGACTACACTTGTGGGTTTTAACAATTTTGGGAGACTAGAATGGAGGCCCCATTCTGATGTTGCAACATTAGAACCTTCAATTCACAATGTAAGCCTACTGCCATCATTGGCGGGGGATTTTGAATGCTATGCCCCTTGTTTTACACGCATATTAATTTTTTTCTCAGAGATATTCAAATGATGCACTGATAATCAAATTTTTATTGTGGCAGTTTGAAATTTAAAATTTGTATGCTTATTTTATTTCATAGGATGGATATGGTAATATCTGCGGGTAAGTCGAGAAAAAATATTGAAGCGTATGTGATAATTCCACCTGAATCGAAACAAGCTATTGAACTTCTTCTGAGTACAAGAGAAGCTGTTGGAATCCCGCCTACAAACAAATATTTATTTGCTAGATTAAATGCAAACACACCTTTGTCAGGACACTCTGATCTGAGAGAGTTAGTTTATCAAGTAGACGGAATAGAGAAACCTGAGAGAATCCATTCAACAGCACTAAGAAAATACATTGCAACAGTCTCTCAGGTAACTATATCCTGTTGCAACGCATACAAACTATTCCTAAAAAAAAAATTTCAAAACCTTTTTGTTCAAGATAATAAAGTATAACCTGTGATCTGCAACATAAAAAAGTTGGAAATAGTGCTGATAGTGCTTGCTGGATTATCGCTGCCACCGCGTTGTTTTATTTTGGTCACCACACATTTGCTTAAATTGATTATATTATTGTACTTTCCTCATATGTTTTTATATTGGTCTGGGGAATTGTGCCAGTTTATTAATTGTCCCCCGCAGCCCAGTCGATGGAGGGGTTTCCCCTCCGTCTGTCCGATCACACCTCATTGTCCGATAGATATCAGATGAACCTTACCATGTTTGTACCACAGCTGCAGTGGGTGAATATCTTGGTTGAGTTCCAAGAGAAAGGACATTGACCTAGATTTGAGGTCAGGTGGTATAAAGATAGACAAAAGCTTGTCTGATCTTTATAGTGTGAATAGCTCAACCCGAGCCTTCCAAACCACTGTTGCATTGGTTAAGTAGCTGCCCAGTTCGAGTTCGAAAATGGGTGACTTTAACCTAGTGTTGGGTTCACAGGGGACAAAAGTTTGTTTGTCTGCCCATGTTTCGACTGCCGCATCAGCCACCTGATTTCTAGAGGCTTTATTCTAACACAAAGCCTTGCGTGATTTTTTTCAAGCACTATGGTAAATTATTACCCCATGGCGGGGTTTTCTTTTCATAACATTGCTTTTGACCTTGACCTAATTTCAAGGTCACGCATAAATTCGCCACCTTTTTTTCGTTACTGCGCTCCAGGCTAAACCGTTTCAGCTGAGGTTCTGAAATTTATACCACAGATAACCTGCGACCCCAGTCAAAACATGTGACCTGGGCTCAATTTCAAGGTCACCAGGAGGTTAGAAATTTACGCGTTTACCCGAAATCTACCTTTCTCTTCTTTACTTATAAATCCATTTAAAAAATTGTCTATATTGGCTTAGGGATCCTAAAATTTGAGAGGGCTAATTTTTTTCGCTCCAGATTATTTTTGAGGGGTCTGGGGGGTGACCGTGATAATATTTATTCAAAAAAATGCATTTTAACTTAAGGGACGGAAGGACTGTCGAACGGACACACAGACTGACAACCAGAAAACGTAATGTGAACAGCACTGTGCAGAAGCATAAAAAGTGGATTTTTTTTAATAAATTACCAAAAAAGCCTTGGAAACCGTTACCAAATTATATAAGGCAGCATTTGCATTGCTACAATGCAGTCCGTGAGTAGTGTCCACAAAGAGTAGACAGTTTCTGTCAATCAGCAATACTTCGGTTGAAATATTAGGGCTATCATATGGTATTTATTGTTTTCCTTTCAGATATTATGCATGACAGACAAGGAAGTTGAAATTTTGGCAACACATCTTGGCCATGATGTCAACACCCATAAGGGCTATTATCGTTTAGCAAATTCCACTATGGAACTAACCAAGGTGTGTTAATATTTCTAATCAGACAACATTTTGTTTTTTTGTTCGCAGTCTTGAGCACAAAATTAGTCAGTTGAAAATTTGAAAATGTAATTTTATGTAACGTGGTATTATAAGCTTTTGTCAAAATAGGTTTCAACTAATAACAAGTTACAGTGGATGATTGATACAGACTAATTAATATAAGTAGAAAATCTAATTCTTTTATATTCTTGGTTAAGCAAACATAAAATGTAAAATCTGATCTCGTACTGAAGTTGTCAATATATATAACCTTAAATGAGACATCGTATTGTAGTATTGAAATAAAAAAATTAAAACATAGCAGAATTCTCATGTCAAAATCCATTTGCATAGGTCTCACAGATGCTGATTGCAGTAGAAAATGGAGTGGTCAATCAATGGAAAGGAAAACAATTGGCAGATATATCTGTAGAAGGTAATGAGTTAATCACGCTTACTATTTTACCCATGTTTTGATTGCCGCTGCCGCCTTATTTCCATAGGGGTTTTTTCAACACAAAAGATTGCATCATTTTTATGTACTATGGTAAATTATTACCCCATGGCTGGGCTTTCTTTTTCTTAACCTTGATTTTGACCTTGACCTAATTGTAAGGTCATACATATTTACCTACTTTTTCTTCCGTCAACGCGCTCCAGGCTAAACCTTTCCATCCTGAGGTTTCAAAATTTATACCACGTATACCTCTGAGGAAACTGGAGAACCCAGATGAATTTGGTGTCCTTTGCCTGATTTTCAAGGTCACCTGGTGGTGGGGTTAAAAATGTAAGCATTGACATATCTTTTTTGTTTCTCTTAGGGATCTTCAAACTTTTTACCCCATATACCCAGATATGAGTAGATGAAGCTATCAGATAGTGGTTACCTTGCAATCATTTCATGGTGGTTGGCAGCCATGTTGAATTTCCGGATAATTTTTTTATTTATCAGCGAATCTGCTCGAAACCTGGTATATATATATACATGGCTGGAAAATCAAAAGTAGGTGGAGGAAATTACATTAGATTACATTAGAGGAGGGTTGGTTTTGGAAAAAGTAGCCGGCGCTGGTATACAAGTAGCCGAGGATTCCGCCGGCTCTTAATGAAACCCCTGATATATATACTATTTCGGGGTCTGCGAATCCAATGAAAGTGATCATTTTCATATCCTATTTGAAGGTTGGGCTCCAGTGGGCATTTTAACCCTTTAGTGGTCAGAACAGCCGAATACGCCCGTTCACTGACACTGTCAGAACAGCCGCATACACCCACTAATGACAATTGTCAGATTATTCCTCAAAACTTGATAAAAACCGACTGGAACAATTGCCTAAAGGACACATAGCCCCCAGCGGCAGCAATAATTGCAATACACAACCACTAAATGCAATTTTTGATTGCTACAGTAGTTAACACGTTACAGCACGAATCGTTACTACACGAATCGGATCATAATAGTGAACAAATTTTCTGAATATATTGACAACCATGCAAGATGATTTAACATAAGCAAAACCCAAAAACAAAATGTGACTTGGCAGGTATGGGTGTACTGTGGAAAAACTGCAAACTCCAAATGGCCGCCACACATTGCCATTATTTGACAAATTTTTATCACTTATCGGAGTAATACTAGTAATTTATCCTACTCCTCTTCTCTTACCATGATTTTTTGTCATGGTCAGTTGCCTTCCCTTTGTATTATGGTGTTTAAATGCAAATACCTGACGGGATGCAAATGTTTTCCCAAACACTCCCATCTAGTTATATTGATGATTTAGCTTGTATCGCTACATAATTTTGTAGGCTAATCTACACTATAATTGCATTGAGATGTATCTGGTCAATATGTATTTAGGCCATATATATTTAAACAGGAGGCCTATATACTGTTTTAAAAGTCTTATGCCTAACTAGAAAGAATTGAATGATAAAATGCAATATAAGCAAGATATAAATTTATTATTAAAATAGTAATAAATACATCATAAAGATTGAGGTAGGCCTTTCTACACAATTTCTTAAATTACTTGTCAGATCTGCCTGTATATGATGAGGATGAGGATGAGGATGAGGATGAAGATATGCCTGTAATAGATGATAAAGACTCTCATCAGGAAAAAATGCCGGAGGTAATTAATAGTTTAACTGTAAGGAAGTTGTGCTCCATCGCACTCTATTCATTTGAAACACAATATCTTCTGAATAGTTTGAGTTAGCCTTGGCATACAGATGCATTATTGCAGGAAAATACAGGTCAAGCTCAGGGATGAGTGACATTGACCTATTTTGGGGCTGAAAGTCACTAAAATTTCTCATTCACACTGTCAGTCTTTCAGTGTTCAAAACGGCTGACTGGTCGTCAATATTTTCCTATTTCCAACAATATCTTCATTTGGAAAAGGCTTCCAATCTTCCGTGGTGTGGAATCCAACCATCCAGCTTTCTATATAATAAGGAAAGCATTTTTAAACAAATTAGTACAGTAGAATCCCGTTATAGCGCAAATCATTACACCGCGATATCGGTTATAACGCGGTCCGCGCGTGGACCCCCTTTTTCCCAGGGTGAAATTTCACTAATAGTGCGTATTTTTTATTCTTGATCACGCCAGTCTGGTTAAAACATTGCCCATTCACCTTCACGTGACGCTGTGCTGACCAGGCATGTATATGCATGCAGTAATCATTGCACCCCCCCCCCCCCACCCCTCGTGGCCACACTGTTGGCAGGTGCAACCACGGACACCGCGTCAGATTAACCTTCTGACTGCTACTGTTCAAAATGAAATAATAAGTAACAATTCTGTAACCGCGCTTAATATGTTATACCGCCGTATATGGTGATCCAGTTACTGCGGTATAAATTTAAAAAGGTGAATAAAAGATTCTGAATTCTGATGATACTCGCCCCAACTACCGCGTTATAACAGGATTCTACTGTACCTATAACATCGTCAAAATAAAGTATGTGTTTATAAATATAGCATTATATGACTGTGAAATTGTATGCATTAGGCTGTTTTTTAGTTACGAGATCCAAATCTTTTATAAATATTTTGCTGCAGAAGTGATTGCTGCCCGAGTGATTGGTTTTTCTTTACAGGCTTTGTTTGTAGGGTGTACTTTGTTTTAGTAGTATTTTAATGATATCACACGTTGACAAATCTATACATGTAGGTAACTCTAGATATAGTCAATAAATTAAGAGTCTTATATTCGCAGTATTGGGTCTGATTTTTTTGTTTGAGATACAGTTTTAAATTGGTGGTACCCAATTACATACGATGTATATTTATGTATACATGGAAATTCGCAGTATTTGGTCTGATTTTTTTGTTTGAGATACAGTTTTAAATTGGTCGTACCCAATTACATTCGATGTATATTTATGTATACATAGAAATTCACAGTATTGGGTCTGATTTTTTTGTTCAATATACAGTTTTAAATTGGGTACATACGATGCATATTTATGTATACATAGAAATTCGCAGTATTGGGTCTGCTTTTTTAGTACCTCTTTTCAGCAGCCACCCCTACTGCAAACCAAGAGTGGCCGTTTTAGGAAGGTGGCCGGTGATTGGAATCAGCCATTTTATAAAAAAAGGCCACTTTTAAAAAAAAAACGGCCGAAAAAAAATTAATGTAGGGAGGTTTAGGATATTTTCGAACACATGAGGATTGAGCTATTATTTCTTCACTATTGTCTACAGCACCCCACGTGACATAAGTTGATGAATGAAACTATGATTGATGATGTGAGGCAGAGCAGGAACGGCCATTCATTTATCTGAAATGTGTACCCGAAGTTGTAGTGACCAAGGTTACGTAGAGTATTTCCGAAATCGGGGGTATTTCAGAATACTAAATTTAATGTCTGAGATACAATTTAAAACTGTATCTCAAACAAAAAAATCTGACCCAATACTGCTAATATAAGACTTTTAATTTATTGACTATATCTAGAGCTATAGAAGGGCAAAAATTGACTTAAATGCCGTAAAATCACTGGCAGTGACCGCGTTATGGAGGTGGCCGGAGATTGGAGACCATTCGTAGAGAAAAGCTTTTGAAACTCCACATGGTGGCCTTTCGACGGAGGTGGCCGTTCAAACTGGTGGCCGGTGAAATCAAGTTATACTGTACCCAATCACATACTGTGTATATTTATGTATACATACAAAAATATTGGGCAGATTAACACACTTCATTCACTTTATTTTTTATGTATTTTGAACCCTTATCCAGGATGCAATTTTATACTTGTTACTTTTAATGATATCAAGACGTTGACATATCTATACATGTTAGTAGCTCTAAATATAGTCAATAAATTAAAATCTTATATTCGCAGTATTGGGTCTGATTTTTTTGTTTGAGATACAGTTTTATATTGGTGGTACCCAATTACATACGATGTATACATGTATTTATGTATACATAGAAATTTGCAGTATTGGGTCTGATTTTTTAGTACCTCTTTTCGGCAAACTTTTTTACTGCAAACCAAAAGTGGCCGTTTTAGAAAGGTGGTCTGTGATTCGAATCAGCCATTTTACAAAAAAAAGGCCACTTTATTAAAAAAAACGGCCATTAAAAAAAAATTAATGTAGAGAGGTTTCGGATATTTTCGAACACATGAGGATTGAGCTATTATTTCTCCACTATTGTCTACAGCACCCCACGTGACATAAGTTGATGAATGAAACTATGATTGGTGATGTGAGGCAGAGCGGGAACGGCCATTCATCAATCTGAAATGTGTACCGAAAGTTGTAGTGACCAAGGTCACGTAGAGTATTTCCGAAATAGGGGGGTATTTCCGAATGCTAAGTAGGGTATATTCGAACTCCCACCCGTTTTATAATCCGTACTGAAAATCACAGAATTAGCAGCAGGGAATTATAATTTGTGATTGAAACATAGATATTAAATGTGATATTAAATGTGATAATTTGTTTGGTAGTATAATATTTTTAGCTCCTGCCGTCACCGTAGGTGAGACGGAGGGAGCTATGGATTCCGCCTCCGTTTTTTTTTGCCTCTTCTTTTGCCTATAACTTTGTAAGAAAATAAGCTAGGATAACAATCTTTGGTATGTGGGTTACTTCCAGCTGGATAATGGACAGGTTAAAATATTTTTATTCTGAATTCAATACGCAAGGTCGCAGAGGAGAAAATGATGATGTTACGGCGTTGGGCCGTCCGTAAACAATTCGTTTCCGGAGCATATCTCTGAAAGTACTTGTCCGATTGTCTTCAAATTTTACACACAACACCCCTAGGGGTCTAGGTGTGCCTTTTGGGGTAGTTGAACTTTGACCTACTTCTGGTTCAGAACTATGACCTCTTTAGACGTTTTGACGCGCACTTCGTTTCCGGAGCAGATCTCGAAAAGTACTGGGCCGATGACAGTCATATTGCACATACATGTTCTCTAAGGTCCCTAGTTGTGCCTTTTCAGGTTTTTGGACCTTGACCTTGAAGTTGACCCAGCACTTTGACCTAATTTATAACATCGCTAAATCCGACTGAAAGATTTTGCGGAATATCATGAAAACCGCTCAAGATAGCTACACCATTACTATAAAACAAATTGTGAGGTCTCAAAAAAGGATGCATCTTGAAAAATTTCATGTTGATAAAATTAAAAATGGCCGCCTATCGGCCATTATTCACCTCGACAGGCCTGATATTGCGGAATATCATGAAAACCACTCAAGATAGCTATCTCATTAATATCAAATAAATTGTAAGGTTTCAGGAGAGGATGCATCTTGAAAAATTTCAAGTTGATAAAATTCAAAATGGCCGCTATCAGCCATTATTCACCTCGACATGCCTGATATTGTGGAATATTTTGAAAACCGCTTAAGATATCTACACCATTACTATAAAACAACTTGTAAGGTTTCAGGAGAGGATGCATTTTGAAAAAATTTAACTCGTCCAAGTTCAAAATGGCCGCCAATCGGTCATTATTCACTTTCACATGGCCGTTATTTGGTAAACCGTGCTAGATGGCTGTACCATTACTATAAAACAAAATGTGTGATTTCAGGAGAGGATGCATCTTAAAAAAAATTGATTCTATAAAATTCAAAATGGCCGCCTTTTCGGCCATTATTCATTTTCACATGGCTGATATTTGGTAAACCGTGCTAGATGGCTAGACCATTACCTGATTACTATAAAACAAAGTGTGAGTTTTCAGGGGAGGATGCACCCTGAAAATTTTAAACTTACGAATTCAAAATGGCCGGCAATCAGCATTATTTACCTCGATAGGCCTGATATCAGGTAAACCGTGCTAGATAGCTAGACCATTACTATAAAACAAAATGTGACGTTTCGGGAGAGGATGCCTTTTAAAAACTTTCGACTCAATCGAATTCAAAATGGCCGCCTATCGGCCACTATTTACTTTCACATTGCTGATATTTGGTAAACCGTGTACTTTATGAGACATGGGACGTGAACGGTGATGTTGTCAAAGCACTGTGTGGTGGCTATTCATGTGAAACGTTAAACGCTAAAAAGCTCAGCCAATACGGGCGACCGTCGGGAGGTGTTGCTGTGTATATCTCAAACACTATACTGCCAGGTGTATGTCGAATTTGTGATGACTTTTCGCTAGGTATTGTATTTACATTGGACGGAACTTACTTTATGTCAGAAAATTATATTTGTCTGTTTATTTATGTTCCACCAGATGGCTCGAATTGGTACAGTGATGAAACAAACGGTATTGAAATATTGAGAAATACACTAATCGACATAAAAATAATGTATTCGAATCATAAGTTATTGATTGCTGGAGACATGAATGCTAGGATTGGAAATGAATTAGATTATATAATTGATGACAATGTAAAGTATTTACCAAATGTACATTGGTATAATGTATCAAATTTTTCAACAGTCAGGAGATCAAAAGATGAAATTGTAAACAAATTTGGACGCACATTTTTAGAATTATGCAAAGAAATTGGAATATATGTTTTAAATGGCAGGAAAGGTAAAGACATTCCAGGAGATTTTACTTATATATGCTCTCAGGGGCAAAGTGTGATAGATTATATTGCCGTAGAAGAGAGCACATTTGATAAAATAAAACAGTTTGAAATAATGCATATTGATATCAGCAACCATTTTCCACTTGTTGTGACTTTAGAATTAATGATAATGCTAAAAGAGTCAACTGAAAAAGATAAAGAGGATGTTAAACTTATAAAACCTCTCAGGTTTGAGTGGCAACCAAATGAGGAGCCAGAGTTTTTGAATATTTTATGTGATCAGACTAGCGAAACTATGCTTAGTAAATTTGATAATATGCTTGGAGAAGATCGTGTCGACGAAGCAGTCGAAATATTCACAGAAACATTACTAAGAGCAGCTGATAAAATGAAAGTTGGTAAGCGTAATGGCAGAGGTAATGCTAAAAATAGCATGTCTATAAGTACGTTAAATCAGCCTGTGTGGTGGGACATAGAATGTGAGGATAAAAAGCGAAATAAAAATAGATGTCTAAATAAGTATAGACATAGTAAAAACATTGATGATTTACAAGAATACAAAGTAGCTAAAAACGTTTTTAAGGGATGCTGTAGAGATAAAAAGTATGAGGAGAAGATAAAAATTAGGCATGTACTACAGGAATCGTTAAATAATCCAGCTAAATTTTGGAATATTATAAAACAGATAAATACATGTAAACTTAACAAAACTAGCTCAGATAATGATGTGGCACCAAGTGCTTGGATGGAATATTTTAAAGGTTTATTAAATCAGAAGCCGAATGTTAATCCTCAGTTTTGTAAAAATGTAAACGAGTATTTAGAAATTCATGATGACAAATGTGACGTATGTCAAAATGAAAAGTGTGATTTATTAGATGATTATGTTACAAACAGTGAGGTATGTAATTGTATTGTAGATATGTCAGGTGGTAAAGCTGCTGGTATCGACGGCGTTCTTGTAGAAATGTTAAAATCTTCTAAACATGTTTTAGTCCGATATATCTGTGCTTTATTTAATAATATTTAAAAAACAGGTGTATACCCGTCTAGATGGACTGAGTCAGTATTATGTCCTATTTATAAAAAAGGATGCCCGACAGATCCATCAAATTATAGAGGTATATCGTTATTATCTATTGTGGGGAAAATCTTTACTAAAATATTAAAAAATCGGTTTGTACGATGGGAAGAGGACAACGGGTTACAGTACGAGGAGCAGGCAGGCTATAAAAAAGGGTATAGCACGATAGATAACATGTTTACGTTACAATCACTGGTACAAAAATATATATCAAAAGAAAAAGGCCGATATTATGTCCTATTTATTGATTTCTCAAAAGCTTTTGATATGATTCCTCATTCTCTTTTATGGTATAAATTAATTAAGAGTGGTATTCATGGTCGAACATTGAACGTATTAAGAGATATGTACAGTAAAATGAAAGCCTGTGTTAAGACAAAACAAGGGCTCACAGAGTTCTTCAATTGTACTATTGGAACCCGACAGGGTTGCATGCTAAGTCCATTTCTTTTTTCTTTTTATATCGGTGAATTAGTACAAATGTTGAAAGATTCAGGATGTGAAGGTACATTTGTTAACGAAGATCTCACAGACATTAAAATTTTATTGTACGCGGATGACATAGCTACTGGTGGCGACTCAGTCGGAAGATTACAGAGAATTATAAATGAAATTGAACGGTTTTGTGATCTTTGGGGATTATTATTAAATATGACAAAATCTAAATTAGTTGTGTTCAGAAGAGGTGGTATTGTGAAAAACATTGAAAAATGGTACTTTAAAGGGAAAGAAATTGAAGTTGTCTCCATGTATAAATATTTAGGACTCATTTTTACTCCAAAGTTAAACTGGTCAGTGGCCAGGAAAACTTTAGCCTCCCAAGCAAATAAAGCGCTAGGACTATTGTATATGTATAACAAACGATGTGGAGGTTTACCTGTAAATATAAACTGTGAATTATTTGATAAAATTGTGTTACCCATACTACTATATGGAGCAGAGATATGGGGGTATGAATATTGTGAGAGTATTGAGACCGTTCAAATCACTTTTTACAGACGTATTTTAGGTGTAGGCTCGTGCACACCTAAGCAAGCAATAATGGGAGAAGTAGGAAAGTACCCTGTAGCATTGTATTATTATTCTCGCTGTATTAAATATTGGTTTAAAATTTTATGTATGACTGATCACCGATACCCCAAGGTTTGTTATTCGATGTTGAAAGTTTTGGATGAGAGGGGTAGAATAACCTGGGCGTCTCATATTAGATGTCTGTTGGAAAGATATGGTTTTAGTTTTGTGTGGATTAGTCAAGGTGTTGGTGATGTAGATGTTTTTATGGAAATTTTTAAAACAAAAATACAGGAACATTTTAAGAATACATGGTTTACCGACATTGGAAATACAAGTAAATTAGCAATTTATTCAACATTTAAAAGAGAATTTGAACCAGAAAGGTATTTGAATTTTAAAATTATTAAGTTACATAGACAGGCACTATCTAGGTTAAGATGTTCCAGTCATATGTTACAAATTGAGGTAGGAAGACATAAAAATATGTTAATGGCAGATAGATTGTGCGTTTTCTGTAAAGAATTAGATATTATTGTTTTAGAAGATGAATATCATTTCTTAATGCTGTGTCCTGCTTATACAGATTTGCGATCGAATTATTTATTTATACAGAATACATCTTACAGCAATTTTATAGACATACTAACAGAAACAGACGAAAATAAAACAAAAAAATTAGCTTCATTTGTATATCATGCAGAGAAACTCGGAAGTATTAACATGATGAACTTAGCAAATATGTAATGATGTATTGATTTGTCCTACACAAATGTGTAATGTAAATTATTTTGAATATGTAATGCATATTATGTATGTATATAACATGTGAGATTGTTTTGTACTATGGGCCCAAGGCCTTGAAAAAACAAAATAAAATACTACTACTACTACCGTGTTAGATAGCTGGACCATTACTATAAAACAAAATGTGAGATTACAAGAGAGGATGCATCTTGAAAAAAATTGACTCGATAAAATTCAAAATGGCCGCCTATCAGCCATTATTCACTTTCACATAGCCGTTATTTGGTAACCGTACTACATGGCTAGACCATTACTATAAAACAAAATGTGAGATTTCAGGAGAGGATGCATCTTGAAAAATTTTAAATTGATCAAATTCAAAATGGCCTCCTATCTGCCATTATTCACTTTCACATGGGCGATATTTGGTAAACCGTGCTAGATGGCTAGACCATTACTATAGAATGAAATGTGAGATTTCAGCTGAGGATGCATCTTGAAAAATTCTGACTCGATCAAATTTAAAATGGCCCCCTATCGGCCATTATTTACTTTCACATGCCCAATATTTTGCAAACTGTTAGATGTTAGTCCATTACTATAAAACAAAATTTGAGGTTTAGGGGGAGGATGCACCCTAAGTTTTTAACTAGTTTATATCGAATTAAAAATGACCATAAATCAGCTATTAGTTACCTCGATTGGCCTGATATCAGGTAAACCGTGCCAGAGAGGTAGACCATTACTGGGATACTGATTAGGATCATTAATTTCAATGGAGGTTTGCAATCTCTGACAGACTGTCTAGTTCTTATCTTACTTTTAGACTGGGCTTCTAAGACCTAGTTGTCTTGCGTCTTGATTTTTGACCTAGCCTAGGACTACATTAATAACCCTACACAAAATTGCTTAAATCAAATTTTAATTCGGAGCGGGAGCTCCTAGACTTATGTAGTCTTGTTATGATTAGGAATGATGACATTGAAGGGACAGTGGAAAGTTGAATCAATAAAATTCAACATTGACAATACGATGGCTGGTGACGGAGGTCAAAAATTAACTTAATGCCGTAAAATCACTGGCCGTGACTGCGTTATGCAGGTGGCCGGAGATTGGAGACCTTTTGTAGAGAAAATGCTTTTGGAACTCCACATGGTGGTTGATTGACGGAGGTGGCCGTTCATACTTGTGGCCGGTGAAATCAAGTTATACTGTACCCAATTACGTACTGTGTATATTTATGTATACATACAAAAATATTGGACAGATCAACACACTTCATTCACCTTTATTTTTTATGTATTTTGAACACTTATCTGGGATGCAATTTTTTACTTGTTTCTTTTAATGATATCAAGACGCTGACAAATCTATACATGTAGGTAGCTCTAGATATATTCAATAAATTAGAAGTCTTATATTCTCAGTATTGGGTTTGATTATTTTGTTTGAGGTACAGTTTTAAATTGGTGGTACCCAATTACATACGCTGTATATTTATGTAATAGTATACATAGTAATTCGCAGTATTGGGTCTGAGATTTTTGTTTAATGTACAGTTTTAAATTGGCGGTACCCAATTACATACGATGTATATTTATCTATACATGTACATAGAAATTCGCAGTATTGGGTCATATTTTTTTGTTTGATGTACAGTTTTAAATTGGTGGTTTTGTTTGATGTACAGTTTTAAATTGGTGGTACCCGATTACATACTGTGTATATTTATGTATACATATACACAAATATCGGACAGATTAACACACTTCATTCAGCTTTATTTTTTATGTATTTTGAACACTTATCAAGGATGCAATTTTATACTTGTTTCTTAAGAGAATAATTAGGAAATTGTTTTATCACTCTTGAGGATCTAAAAAAAGATTTACCATATATATTTATGGTGACCCAATTATTTTCATGTGCCTTTCATGCATTTTATGCAAGTTATTTAATGGATCAGCTACCTGTATATCAAAGTATGATTAATGTTTTCTGGCCTACATTTCTTAGTCTACCCTGACCAATAATATGACTAATTAGCAACATCAACTAACCCATGTCTACTTCACTTCAAAATGTTTCCTGGATTGATAATTAAAGTACAAATGAATCGTCATTTCTATCATAGATTTCTTCGTCGGGGCTGCCATCCACTCCAGAGCGAAGAAATTCTCACGAGAGTAGAAAGGTATGTATTATATAAATGATAACATGTACAGGGTGTACTATTACTTTTGCTCAGTGTATGGCCTAGACATGCTGATAAAAAATTGACTTAATGCCGTAAAATCACTGGCCGTGACTGCATTATGAAGGGGACGGAGATTGGAGACCATTTGTAGAGAAAATGCTTTTGGAACTCCACATGGTGGTTGATTGACGGAGGTGGCCGTTCATACTTGTGGCCGGTGAAATCAAGTTATACTGTACCCAATTACATACTGTGTATATTTATGTATACATACAAAAATATTGGACAGATCAACACACTTAATTCACCTTTATTAGCTCCCGCCGTCACCGTAGGTGAGCGAAGGGAGCTATGGATTCTACCTCCGTTTTTTTTTTGCCTCTTCTTTTGCCTATAACTTTGTGAGAAAATGAGCTAGGATAACAATTTTTGGTATGTGGGTTACTTCCAGGTGGCTAATGGACGGGTTAAAATATTTTTAATCTGAATTCAATACGCAAGGTTGCAGAGGAGAAAATGATGATGTGACGGCGTTGGGCCGTTGGGCCGTCCGTAAACAAGTCGTTTCCGGAGCATATCTCTGAAAGTACTTGTCCGATTGTCTTCAAATTTTACACACAACACCCCTAGGGGGTCTAGTTGTGCCTTTTGGGGTATTTGAACTTTGACCTACTTCTGGTTCAGAACTATGACCTATTTAGACGTTTTGACGCGCACTTCGTTTCCGGAGCAGATCTCGAAAAGTACTGGGCCGATGACAGTCATATTGCACATACATGTTCTCTAGTTGTGCCTTTTCAGGTTTTTGGACCTTGACCTGGAAGTTGACCCAGCACTTTGACCTAATTTATAACATCGGTAAATCCGACTGAAAGATTTTGCGGAATATCATGAAAACCTCTCAAGATAGCTACACCATTACTATAAAACAAATTGTGAGGTTCCAGGAGAGGATGCATCTTGAAAAATTTCAAGTTGATAAAATCAAAAATGGCCGCCTATCGGCCATTATTCACCTCGACAGGCCTGATATTGCGGAATATCATGAACACCGCTCAAGATAGCTACACCATTAATAACAAATAAATTGTAAGGTTTCAGGAGAGGATGCATCTTGAAAAATTTCAAGTTGATAAAATTCAAAATGGCCGCCTACCGGCCATTATTCACCTCGACAGGCCTGATATTGTGGAATATCATGAAAACTGCTCAAGATATCTACACCATTACTATAAAACAAATTGTAAGGTTTCAGGAGAGGATGCATTTTGAAAAAATTCATTTTGTCCAAGTTCAAAATGGCCGCCAATCGGCCATTATTCACTTTCACATGGCCGTTATTTGGTAAACCGTGCTAGATGGCTAGACCATTACTATAAAACAAAATGTGTGATTTCAGGAGAGGATGCATCTTGAAAAAATTTGACTCGATAAAATTCAAAATGGCCGCTTATCGGCCATTATTCACTTTCACATGGCCGATATTTGGTCAACCGTGCTAGATGGCTGGACCATTACTATAAATTGAAATGTGAGATTTCAGATGAGGATGCATCTTGAAAAAGTTTGACTTGATCAAATTTAAAATGGCCGCCTTTTCGGCCATTATTCATTTTCACATGGCTGATATTTGGTAAACCGTGCTAGATGGCTAGACCATTACCTGATTACTATAAAACAAAGTGTGAGTTTTCGGGGGAGGATGCACCCTGAAAATTTTTAACTTACGAATTCAAAATGGCCGACAATCAGCATTTTTTACCTCGATAGGCCTGATATCAGGTAAACCGTGCTAGATAGCTAGACCATTACTATAAAACAAAATGTGACGTTTCGAGAGAGGATGCCTTTCAAAAACTTTCGACTCAATAGAATTCAAAATGGCCGCCTATCGCCACTATTTACTTTCACATTGCTGATATTTGGTAAACTGTGTTAGATAGCTGGACTATTACTATAAAACAAAATGTGAGATTACAAGAGAGGATGCATCTTGAAAAAAAATGACTAGATCAAATTCAAAAAGGGTGCTATCGGCCATCATTCACTTTTACATAGCTGTTTTTTGGTAAACCGTGCTAGATGGCTAGACCATTACTATAGAATGAAATGTGAGATTTCAGCTGAGGATGCATCTTGGAAAATTTAGACTTGATAAAATTCAAAATGGCCGCCTTTAGGCCATTATTCACTACCACATGGCCGATATTTGGTAAACCGTGCTAGATAGCTAGACGATTACTATAGAATGAAATGTGAGATTTCAGCTGAGGATGCATCTGGAAAAATTCTGACTCGATCAAATTCAAAATGGCCCCCTATCGGCCATTATTTACTTTCACATGCACAATATTTTGCAAACTGTGTTAGATGTTAGTCCATTACTATAAAACAAAATTTGAGGTTTCGGGGGAGGATGCACCCTAAGTTTTTGACTAATTTATATCGAACTCAAAATGACCGTAAATCAGCTATTAGTTACCTCGATTGGCCTGATATCGGGTAAACCGTGCCAGATAGGTAGACCATTACTGGGATACTGATTAGGATCATTAATTTCAATGGAGGTTTGCAATCTCTGACAGACTGTTTAGTTCTTATCTTACTCTTAGACTGGGCTTCTTAGACCTAGTTGTCTTTCGATTTGTTGAACTAGCTTAGGACAACATTAAAAACCCTACACAAAATTGCTTAAATCAAATTCTAATTCGTCGCGGGAGCTCCTGGACTTATGTAGTCTTGTTTTTTATGTATTTTGAACACTTATCTGGGATGCAATTTTATACTTGTTTCTTTTAATGATATCAAGACGTTTACAAATCTATACATGTAGGTAGCTCTAGATATATTCAATAAATTAGAAGTCTTATATTCTCAGTATTGGGTTTGATTATTTTGTTTGAGATACAGTTTTAAATTGGTGGTACCCAATTACATACGCTGTATATTTATGTAATAGTATACATAGTAATTCGCAGTATTGGGTCGAGATTTTTGTTTAATGTACAGTTTTAAATTGGCGGTACCCAATTACATACGATGTATATTTATCTATACATGTACATAGAAATTTGCAGTATTGGGTCATATTTTTTGGTTTGATGTACTGTTTTAAATTGGTGGTTTTGTTTGATGTACAGTTTTAAATTGGTGGTACCCGATTACATACTGTGTATATTTATGTATACATATACACAAATATCGAACAGATTAACACACTTCATTCAGCTTTATTTTTTATGTATTTTGAACACTTATCAAGGATGCAATTTTATACTTGTTTCTTAAGAGAATAATTAGGAAATTGTTATTATCACTCTTGAGGATCTAAAAAAAGATTTACCATTTATATTTATGGTGACCCAATTATTTTCATGTGCCTTTCATGCATTTTATGCAAGTTATTTAATGAATCATCTACCTATATTAAATTAGCAGTATGATCAATGTTTTCTGGCCTACATTTCTTAGTCTACCCTGACTAATCATATGACTAATTAGCAACATCAACTAACCCAAGTCTACTTTACTTCAAAATTGTTTCCTGAATTGATAATGCAAGTTCAAATGAATCGTCATTTTTATCATAGATTTCTTCGTCGGGGCTGCAATCCACTCCAGAGCGAATACATTCTCAAGAGAGTAGAAAGGTCCGTATTATATAAATGATAACATGTACAGGGTGTACTATTACTTTTGCTCAGTGTATGGCCTAGACTTGCTGATAATACATGGATTCTTACAAAATTTATACCGGGCATGCATTTCCACATTCGTTGAAATATGTGTCATAGTGCTATCTTTGATGTCGAAATCATACTTTTGCTTGTGTACGCTGTAAACTGCGTGGATTCTCACACAATTTATATCGGCCAAGCATTTCATAAACATCCTAGAGAATTTCGACATTGGGTGAAATATGGGTATAATGAGGTCACGAAGGCAATCTTTGATGTCTAAAATGGTGAGAATCACACTTTTGTTTATATGTACACTCTGGACTTAAAAAAAGTTGCGTGGTTTTTACACAATTTATTCCAGCGATGCATTTCATGAATATGAGTTAAGCTCCAATTGAGGTGACGGCAGCCATATTTGATCTTCAAATTGTTGAAAAGCAAATTTTGCTTGTGTATGCCCCAGACTTAGCAAAAATGCGTGAATTCTTGTCTAATTCATACCAGACATGCATCTCGTGACATGCAAAAAATATACATTGAAGTTTGGAGTGATCTTAATTCCTTTAATTATTTAAAATGCAGAGCAAGATGTGTGTGCCTATATATGTGTGAGTTCTATTTTTAAATTAAAACTCATTTTTGCATTTATAGGCAGGCAACTCTTGGGAGCTCTTTTTTTTTATAAGTGATTATCTTGATTATGATTCACATTTCCCATCAATGCTCACTTCGTCTAAACCATTGTTTTTTTTTCTGTTTTAGTACTCTCATGGAGAGACAGTGCAAGGTAATTTTTTTACTTCGATCAGTATAGCTTTTTTTTAGTTAGATTAATCTTTCATTTGTTTTTCTTTAAGTTAAGTATTGAGTACTACAGCATGTGATCTTCTGGTCAAAAATCTTTTAAAGGATCACAGATTTCTGGTTAAGTGACCCTCAATGTGCTGGTTGCGAATTTTTTTTTTAGCTTATCAGGCCAGCTGAGCTTATGTCATGGTGTTGTGTCTGTCAGTCCGTCTGTCTGTCAACATTTCACGAAAAACACTCTTCTAGAACATGGTCATGATTTTAATGAGCCAACCTTACCACAATTTTTAGCGAAGGAAGCTATGGAATCGGGCTCCGTCCCTCAACAATATTTCTTTCGCCTATAACTTTTGAAGAAAATAACATAGGATGATGAAATTTGGTACGTGAGTTTCCCACATGTAGATACTAGAAAGGGTGAAATATTTTTTATTTAAATCCAATATGCGAGGTCACAGAAGAGATTGAAGATGTTCTGCTGTTGGGCCGTCCGTCTACTTTTCGTTTCCGGAGCATTTCTCAGGATGTACTTGTCCAATTGACCTCAAATTTTACACACAACACCTCTAGGGGATCTAGTTGTGCCTTTTGGGGTGATTGAACTTTGACCTACTTTTAGTTCAGTACTATTACCTATTTAGATGTTTTTACTTACGCTTCAATGCCAGAGCAGATCTCGAAAACTACTGAGTGGAAACCAGCCATATTGCACATACATTACCTCAAAAGTCCCTAGTTGTGCCTTTTCAAGTTTTTGTACCTTGCCCTATATGTTGACCCAGCACTTTGGCCTAATTTATAAGTATATCCAATTAGCGATTTGGCGGAGTATCACGAAAAACTGCTCCGGATAGCTAGACCATTACTAAAAAACAAAATGTGAAGTTTCAGGGCAGGATGCATCCTGAAATTTTTTAACTAGATCAAATTTAAAATGGCCGCCTATCGGCCATTATTTACTTTCATATTATTTGATTATGCCTCTATCAGGTAAACCGTGCTAGATAGCTAGACCATTACTATAAAACAAAATGTTAGGTTTCAGGGGAGGATGCATCTTTTAAAATTTTGACTTGATCAACTTCAAAATGGCCGTCTATCGGCCATTATTGACTTTTATATGCTTGATTTTCGATGACCCCCGCTAGATGGCTGGACCAATACTATAAGACAAAATTGGAAGTTCCAAGGGTGGATGCACCTTTAAAATTTTTAACTTGATTGTATTCAATATGGCAGACCATCGACCTTTATTTGTTTCAATATGCCTGATACCAGGTAAACCGCACCAGGCACTAGATGGCTAGACCATTACTATGAAATAATATGTGAGTTTTCAGAGGATGATGCATCCTAAAAATTTTTTTAGCTTTTTAAAATTCAAAATGGCTGCATATCAGCCATTATTTACTTTCATAGGCCCGATATTTGGTAAGCAGTGCTAGATGGCTAGACCATTACTATAAAACAAATGTGGGGTCTCGGGGGAGGATGCACCTTGAAAACTTTTAACCTGATCAAATTAAAAATGGCAGACTATCAGCCATTATTTATTTCAATATGCCTGATATCTGGTAAACTGTGCTACATAGCTAGACCATTACTCTGAAACAAAATGTGAGGTTTCATGGGAAGATGCATCCTGAAAAATTTCAATTTGATCAAATTAAAAATGACAAATTATCGACCATTATTTACATTTACATTCTCCCTGATATCTGGTGAACTGTGCTAGACTGACTTAATCTTACTCTTAGACTTCACCTCTTAAGCCTAATTGTCTTCAGCATTGATTTTTGTGAATAAAACCACAAAATTGCTTGGATCAAATTCTAATTTGGTGCGGGAACGCTTGGATTTCTGTGGTCTTGTTATCAGGTGGTTGGACAGGTTGTGGGCAAGGTCATATTCCATGTCTTATGAGGATTTAAAGGTAGAAAGGTGGATAGAAAAATGTCAAAATCAGGGATACATTAACATTTCCACTTTAATGACCATTTTTTTTTTTTCAGGAAAGAGTCGAAGAGGAAGTAAGGTAGCATGGACAACAGAAGAAAATGCTGTGATCGCTAAAATATTTACGCATGTGTTGTCTGGAAAAAAAAAATCAGTCAATGTTTCTGATATCAAAGAAGCTAAGGCACATCCGTGTCTAAGCCAAAGATCATTTGCACAGATAAGAACCAAAATTTCGAACTTGAAATTAAAAGCTTTGAGGAAACGAAAATAGTTAAGCATAACCCCCCGATTTATCATTTTACGGCGCATTTGCTTAAAAGTGAGTTTATATAGGTTTCTGGGATGTGACAATCCATTAGAATCAATATTTTTCATATTTTTGTCAAAACGAGGCTTAGGCGGCTATCTTGATTTTCAGGTTATATGGTCAAGCTGAATCAGCTTTCCTCACTTATCTTTGGGACAATTCTTTCTTTTTATTTCAGATTATGAATGACCACTAGGAGTAGTTTTAGTCCATGACCTCATTTTTGACACCTAATTTTAAGGTCACAGCCTCTAAATCCAGTAACATGTTTTAGATCACACCGTTGCATGTAGCGATCTAAATTTTTTACCAGAAGCTCGTCTAAGATAGTAGATGAACTGATTAGATTTTGGTGATCGTGACCTCATTTTGAAGCTACGCATTTTTCACGTTTTGATCGTGAACTTTGACGATTCAACTCAATTCCTCGGTTTTCGGTGCATTTGCTTAAAAATGACTTTTTATAGGTTTCTGGGGTGTACCAATTCATTGGAAACAATATTTTTCGTATTCGGGTCAAAACGAGGCTTAGGCGGCCATCTTGAATTTCAGGTTATATGGTCAAGTCGATGAACAAACTCGGCTTTCCTCACTTATCTTTGGACAATTTTTATTTCAGATTATGAATGACCACTAAGAAAAGTTTCAGTCCATGACCTCATTTTTGACCTCATTTCAAGGTCACAGCCTCTAAATCCAGTGATTTCTCCGTTAACGCCTTTTAGATCAGACCGTCGCAGGTACCGATCTAATTTTTTTTCCAGAGCCTCGTCTAAGATAGTAGATGAACTGATTAGATTTTGGTGATCGTGACCTCATTTTGAAGTTACGCTTTCTGATCGTAAACTTTGCCGATTTGACCCGATTTCTCATTTTTCGGCGCATTTGCTTAAAAATAAGTTCATATAGGTTTCTGGGGTGTACCAATCCATTGGAATCTATATTTTTCATATTTGGGTCAAAACAAGGCTTAGGCGGCCATCTTGAATTTCAAGTTATGTGGTCAAGCTGAACAGAATCACTGACCAATTTTTTAGCCATTTGAACCTGAATTCTCTCAGACAAATTGATTCATTATTAGCCAACATTATATTAAAAAAAAGTAATCTTTGTCCAGGGAACAGGTTAAGTAGAAGATTGCACTACACAATTTTAATTTCTGTGTTATCACATTTACTTATTTTCCTCTGGATCTGTGCCTGCCATCTAGAATTTACTGTTTCCAGGGATGCTTCTGACTACGAGCGGAGGCAGCCCCATCTAGTTATCCAAATGCTTCAGCCCAGCTTTAAAAAAATTATTATTCGAATTGACCAAATATTTCAGCCCAGTTTTAAATTTAAGCCTGAATATCAGAGATATTTGATGTTGTTTGTTGTCTGTGCCACTCGGACTGGGTACAATAACATTCAGAATAATATGTTGTACCAACACAAGCGAAAAACACGATAATTATGAATACTATCATTTGTAAAGTTCTTAATTTGGTAAAGAGAAGAAAATGCTGTGAGCGCAAATATATTTGTGCATGTGTTGTCTGGAACAAAAAATTGTTAATGTTTCTGATAATAAAGAAGCTGAGGAACATCTGTGTATAAGGCAAAGATCATTTGCACAGATCATAACAAAAATTGAGAACTTGAAATTAAAAGCTTTGAAGAAAAAAAATTAATTATCCCAATCAACCAAATGCTTCAGCCCAGTTTCAACTTTAAACTTGAATATCAGAGATATTTGCTGTTGTTCGTGTCTGCGACATTCGGACAAGTACAATAGCATTCGGAATAATATGTTGTACCAACACAACAGAAAAACACTATAATTATGAATACTATCATTTGAGTTTGTAACTCAAGAGAAGAAAATGCTGTGGGCCCAAAAATATTTGTGCATGTGTTGTTTGGAAAAAAAAATCAGTTATGGTTCAAGGCAAAGATCATTTGCACAGATCAGAACCAAGATTTCGAACTTTGAAAGTTTTGAGGATTTTTTTTTATCCAAATCAACCAAATGCTTCAACCAAGCTTTAATTTTAAACTTGAATATCAGATATATTTGCTGTTGTCTGTGGTCTGCGACATTCAGACAGGGTACAATAGCATTCAGAATAATATGTTGTAACAAAACAACCCAGAAAAATAATAATTATGAATACTATGATTTGTAAAATTTGTAACTCAGCCTAGTATACAATCAGCGGACTAATGAGTGAAAAGAAATTGGTTGAAACTCACTCAAACCCAGGAGGCATAATTGTTGTTCTAATTGAAACCTGTTTTTGGACATATTTGCTTAGTGTGCTAACCTCAATAAAGCCTGAACTGTGTTCACAGCGTTTGTGTTTTATATGAAATATGTTTTGCTTTTCTTTGTTCTCTTTAAAAAGTAGTCCGCCCGTCAATGGACAAAGTCCTCGGCTATAGGAAATGATAATTCAATGGACAGCTGTTATCAGTATAATCAGTATAGTAGTTTTTTTGCTAGTGCAATATCGGTGAAAAAAGTAGAAAGAGTACACCAAAACCTAATCAGCTTTAGAACAGGTCCCAAGGAGTGTTTTACCAATTTGGTTGAAATTTCCTAAGCAGTTTTCCTGCAATCTCGCCAACGGTGAGAAAATAGCACAAGTGATTTTTCACTAAGAAGATAGTAAGTTGATCACAGTACACCAAAACCTAATCAGCTCTAGAACATTTCCAAGGATAAATTTCGTCGTCTATTTCACCGGAAGAGCAATTTTGACAGGCGCTTTCTTTTACTTTTAAATAACGAAATTGCCCTGTGCTTTTATCTTCAAGGCATTATATTTTCATGGAAAAAACAGTATTTCTCCCGTTTTTCCCTGATTTAAAATCAGGGGAAATCTCAGACAGTTTAGAGGATTACATTTTTTTTTCCTTATTTCCAGAGGGCTTTTAACACCACAAAGCCTTGTAGATTTTTT